>JABMBV010005652.1:0-19167 GCA_018906735.1 Mesochorus sp. PSUC_FEM 10030011 | reverse complement strand
CCCCCCCTACCTCTTAGAACCACTTGATGAAAATCGATCGCAGTCGTCATATCGTCTGGTATTCACATTCATTTGTTATGTTGTTATGTACTTATATTGTCTATAACTCCAATGCATCCGAGTAAATTAATTTAAGATGATAAAAACAAAAGATAATTAAATTAGACACTTTGCGGTACATATCAATATCTACGTGCATTTATGACCGTAAAATGATCGTCATACCTGATATGCACGTGCGACCGGTCGGTATCTGACGCGTCTCTCCCGACTGCATTTCTCTTTTCGTTTTTTTTCGAGAGATTATTCTTATATGCACTCTTTTTAATTCTTATTGATTTTTTTTTTTTTTTCAATCGGAAAACGGGAAACGTGCGTCCGGCTTTCAGTACGTGAAAAAAATTCCGGGTGATCGACCTGCTGGAAAATAAAATCCGAGAGATAGAGGAAGACCCTGTGTAGCTCGTGTCAATCTCTCTCTCTCTCCCTCTCGTCTCAATTCTAATATTCATCCATAAAATTACTTTTAAACATCGATTTCTCTTTTTTTTTTGTAATTATGATTTGCCACTTTTCGATAACACATTTATCACAATGCGCGTTTATTTTTGGCTAGAATTAAATTTTTCCAGATTCCGAATGATTTTTGTTTTTAAGCGATCGATTTTATATAACGCAAAGTGCTTAATTTTTAATTTTTTTTTCATTATTAAAATAAAACATTACTTCGTAATCGAGTAAAAAAATTTTACAAGGAAAAAGTACCAAGCTAGTTTGATAATACACGAAAAGAAAAAAAAATGCTCAATAGGCAAAAGTTGGATGCAGCATCGCACAATGATCGAAACATGCAAAATAAATATTCGTATAAAGAGTCGCGAGTAATAAAGTACATAAAGATGAATGAAACGAGAGAGAATAGATGTACTATAATATAATATTACAAGAGAATTAGAGCGAGAAAAAGAAATAGACACTATACACGTGTCGATAAATGAATATCAACAATGTTTGTACAAAAAGAAATCATTATATTTCTATTGTTAAAAAAAAATTTTGAAAAATCATGAGATCGAGTTTCTATACACACACAGACAAGAATGGAGCAATGAATCAAAGTAAAGCGAAGATCATGCGGACTCACCTTTAACCATCTGTGTTAGTGCGAAAAAATTTCAAGATTTTTCCTTCGATCGGTGCTTCAGAATTTCCAATTCGTCTGTTATCGAACGAAATTCACACCGGTTTTTACGTTCTCCAATTTGTCGAAGTGAAAGGAAAAACTCGATGAAGAAAATCGTTTTAATATCGTATTAACGAGTTTTTTGGTTTTGTTTATTCGGCACTAGAATATCACGATGGAATGTTTTTTTCAATGAAATTTATATGTCAGAAGCTTCTAGTGTTTTATAGTAATAGTAGGAGTATAGTAGTAGTAATAGTAGTAGTAGCAGCAGCAGCAGCAAATACTACCTCGCACGACGAGGGTCTCGCGCAGACTGATAGGCACGTAACGGGGGCGTCGCGCGGAACGCTTTTTTCCTTTGGTGTACGTATCAGACGCTCGCGACGACGATGCGTGCTTCAAAGCTCAAGTGCACTAGAGCTGCTTGTTTTTTTCTTCCCATACTTCTTTTTATTTCCTACAATTGCTCGCACCTATCGGGGGGAAATTATCATGTCGAAGATGCAACGATGAAGAACTTTCTTCGTCATATTTATACAAAAAGCACCGTAAGATTAATTGAAATATCATCAAGCACATCGTATACCTTATCTATTGATATTAATTGAACTCGAAGAACATTTTATTAATTAGAAATAAACAAATATTTATTTAGAATGCAAAAATAATAAATTTACATTTTTTAAAATCAACATTTATAATTAAGAAAATCAATTAGAATATAAAAAAAAATACTTTTTATGATTTACTATAAAAAAAAACATATGATCGATTCAATTCGATTGAATCCTCCTTTAATTTAGTTCCTTCTTTAATTACTCTTTTTTTCTCAAGAAAGATGCAAATGCGATGCAGCTTTTTTAACCATTTCAATACTTTTTTATTTCGAGAGTACGTATTTTTTAACTCATTAATGGGTAAAACGATACCGCAAATACCTCGAACTTTGACGTTCGTTTTCGTTGAGTATAGAAAAGAATAAGTTTTTTTTTAACTGGTACTCTACTATTTTGGGATATGTTCTTTCGAATGCCGCTAATTAAAAAATTCTATACATTTTTTTCCATTTTTTTTAACTGAAAAAAGAGCAAGAATTTTTTAGGACACTTTTTTTTAACTCGACGATCAAAACAGTCTTTAATCGTCTTATTACGTTTAGAAAGTTGGTTGTTCTAACAATTCATATGAATTTTTTTGTCATTAATTTACGTTTAATATCTTCATTTAGTTTTAGTCTAACTATCAAATTCCATAACATGTAGTTATGTTTGGGTTCTTCTTCCCTCATATTCTCCATAAAGAAAATTAAGCATTCGATCGATTCGCGTGATGGTTTACACGTATATAACTCGGCAATTCCTATTTTCTTGAAATAATTTCGTTATAAAATAATAAATAAACGTATAGGGTGTAACACGCACAGAGTCTGGCAGAAACATCGAAATATATCGTTTATATAGATCAGACTAGAGTACGCGATGAGAGAAATATTTGAACGGGACTGCTGAAAATACCCAACTGTAATATTCATCAAGAATAAAATATTGGAACGACTTGACGAAAGGAAAGGATATATATGTGTATAAATATGTACATACATGCTCGTGTATAATGTATAATGACTCTTGATGTTCATATATCGCGTGAGCAGTCGATTCGTCGAGTGAATTTTAACAGGATACAGCTATTAGCGTTTACGATTTTATAGATTAAAACAAAACAATGTACTTTCATATCGTGTTATTGTTATTAAATAAGACGAAACTCGTTTCAACTAAATATATTTAAAAAAAACAAAATTAAACATTTATCAGAAAATGAAAAAAATCACACGCTATAACGTGAGATTTTTATTTTCGGTTGTAGATTTCGGAAGAATGCGTTGATTAAAAAAAAAATCTATTTAAATTCCGCGTGAATTAATATACAGCCTGAAAAAAAAACGGAGTTAAAAATATATTTCAATGCGTACCGGTTTCTCTTCTCACTTGGTTATATACATATACGTATGAACTTATAACAACACACACATGCATACGAATATATATCGTCATGATCATTGTCGTTATTTCCGTCGTCGTATATATACGCGCGCACGTTTCATTATCATAGGCGTGCACGAGACACAGGACGATTTCCCCCCCCCCCCCCTTATCGTTCCCTCGTAAATATATCGTGTGGATGAAGGGCGTATGTGAAACGTGTTTGTCTCGGAGCTTATAGTGTATGGTCTGGATGGTCGCGCGGGTGGCTTTTCCCGACAGAATAAATCGACTTGAAAACAAAAGAAAGAGGAGCAAAAAAATTCACGCGAGCAAAAAAAAACGGTGAATCGAAAGCTCGCGGAGTGAGCCTGCGTGCGTCAGAGCACTCGGAGAAGAGATATATAGCGAAAAAAGGAGGATGAGGAGGAGGGAAGGTGGCCCGCAAGAGAGCTGGAGCGATGACAACCCGATAGAGAATTTTCCCCTTTGCTCTCGCGGGGACCACAAGTGTGTAAGCTCCTCTATGTTGTATATCTTACCATTCTTGAATCGAGCGAAAGCACTCTGACGGTAAAAAAAAATCCCAAAACATTATGGGCTGGTGCTCTCGACTCGATCTATACGTAATTTACGAGTACACGGAATATGCGGTATTTGTTTGGGTTGACAAAAAATGGATAGAAAAATCTTGGATTGTATATATATATACGATCGAAAAGATTTTTGTTAATTTTTGTTTTCTCTTTTCACATAATGAAAAATCTAAAGACGCGAAGTTTGTTATTTCATCGAGCCATCGAGTCTCGATCGTTGATCGGACTCGGAAACGGTCGTTGGATCTCGTAGCTTCAAATAGATAAAATACTATATGAGGAAAGAAAATAATAATAGTGGCGGTGCACACGCGGGGGCGAATTGTATAGAGGTGTACACAACCGAGAAGTTTTCCCTTGGTTAAAAGCTGCGTCTTTCTTGTACAAGATTCGTAAGACGCGATACCGGCGTGTGCGTCAATGCTGATATCGCGCCCGGTGTATCTTATCGATCTGTCGAGTCGTCGTTCTCCGCCTTCCGCGCCCCTTCGCCTCTCGCGTTTTTCGCTCCTCCGCGCCTCGCGCGAGTTCGTCGTCTCACGCCCAACGATATGATTCTACAGCCCACTGCAGCGTGACAACTCGAAGGAGACGTAGCTTTCGCCGCGTGAATCCTTGTATACCTTCGCGTTTGTCACCAAAGAGGTTGAACAAACAATAACATTCAAAAACACAATGGTGCAACGGCAGAACATACAACACATTCTTCGACAGACATTCGTTTAAGATCTTTGAACAAATTTTCATGAAAAATCCAATCCACAAATACATTGTTCGAGGAGAATAGAGGAGAGGGGGGAGGGCATCGTAACGTAATTTCAAAGTTGAATGACATTTTTTTGAAAATGTATTCATGGTAGTAGATTTGAGCTCGAAGCAATTTCAAGCACTATATTGAAATCGAAAATAACTTGGTCTAATTTGGGAGTCGATCGCGGATATATAGAGAAGTCTAATGTCATTCACATTTAGAAATTGTTCGAGAGCGAGTGGCACGATCGAAAGGATAAAAAAATATATAATTCCTCAACGTTTTTTTTTTTGGTTTAATATGAAGGGTCGATTTGAAAAAGAAGAATAAAAAATCATGAATTCATCAACCATCTTATCACATTTTCCCTCCGTGGAACGATATCGATAATTCCTAAAATAGAATACGAACATTTATCGAGATACGGGTGATATAATTCACGAAAATTCCATCTCTATATATAGGGGAAATGCACGTTCTTAAATATTGATTCACAATGATCCGTATTAATCATTTATTTCCAATTGATAAATTCGAGCTGTGCGGCAAGAGCAGAGATTTATCGATTACGTTATCACGTATATATACACGTATATTGTATATTATACATGAATTATACGTTTGTGCAGATATAGGGGCGCATCGCCGTTTGAAATGAATAGAATCTATATCGTGTCCATCAAGTTTTGAAATGCCAATATACCGCGATCCTCAAATATAAACTCGTCTCGTTGCACTTGAATATTTCACACACCCCTTGCATATCTGCTCGTCCCTTTCTTTCATTCTTCTCTTTTGTCTATTCGGATGAAAATGACCATATAGCGGACATGACAATCGGTAATTTCTATATTTTGAACAATTATATACAGATAATGGTGCACAAAAGAAAAAAAAAAAAGAAAGATGAGAAAAATACGCCTCGCGTGTTATGGCTTATAGCCTGAAACTCTCTGCAATTCTCTCGTCTTATATGCACGTATATTTTACAGTCTGGAGCGTGACGTTTCGTCGACGTCAATAGCTATAAGCTACCCTAAAGTATTTTTGTCCGTGATGGATATTATCGATTGCATGTACCGTCCTATATACACCAGTCTTGTATATCCCTCTTTACTCGAATGTATATACATATATACATATGTCACGAAGATGTGGATTCGGTAAGGTTGTGATCTGGCAAAGTTATTCCGTTGTTGTTTTTCAGCAGAGCTTTCTTTGGGATAGTCCCTTTCGGTCAAATTGTTATATCTGTGATATCTAGTCGACCTTTGTTTTTCCGCCGAGTAAAACCCCCCGAAATATTATTTGTTCGTATATATATGTATCAAAGTTGAAATGGGAAATTGGACACGATATCTATAAAAACGTTGAAAATATTCGTATAAACAAAAAGTCGTGACATCAACTGCATTCGCGAACGTGACGGTTGTAAGTGTTATTAATGTCACGCGGGGTTGTTTCGCCACCCATATTCGGCGCGACCCCTTTCGCTTCGCATATATATACGAAATTCGTCCTGTCAGTGACTCTGTGTCCTCGCACAGGGTGGCCGCGAATGATGGGCAAATAAATCTGAAGGATGTATCGCATAGTTCGCAATGACAGGGCGAAATACTCGCTCGACTTACGATCGTAATTTCGGTCTATTTCGCGTTAAGCCATAGCATCAATACATTGCTTATTTCCTCTTTATCTATTGGGCGAAATAATTTTGCGATATCCTTATAACTTATAACTATCGATATAATGCACGCGGGCTGACTAGCGGCTATACGATAATTAAACTATTAACGTCACGCGACACATTTTCCGCTGCGTATTGCTCACGCGGAATACGCCTGATTGACTGCGTTAATTCGCGAAGCAATATCGTTAATCAACGTCATGGCCATCGCGTGCATATATGTTTCGCGTGCATCTTTAGTCACTACAAATTTTCATCGTCCTCGTATATAACGACATTTTTATCCTTATAAATTGAAACTTTTTTTTTTTTAATTGAAAAACAAAGTTATTATTCAATAATGAGTACGAAATTTCATTGGGGAAATTCGAGATAGAGAAATTTCAATCGATATATTTTTCAACATTTATTCATCGCAACTGTATTTATGACTCGTGATGATTAATCGTCAAGATAGACGTCACGGAACTTTAAATATAAATATATCCGTCGCCTGGTACGGTATATAGAAACGTTGAAAAATTTTTCATTTCGATATCGAAAGGCTTCTACATGTATGCTATTCTATGAAGTGTCCGGATCTCTGCCTGGCAATGAATCAATGTTGCAAAAAAATAGAAGAGAACGAGTCAGATGAATACAATAGAGATACAATTCCATCATGACGGGTTTTGGTCTATTCGGATGAAGAGAGCGCGTATTCCTCTCGAATTCTCAAAATGCTCGTGGACAAATATCTTGCAGTTGCTAAAACTGCTCTTCTGGAGAATTCTCAAATGGAACTCTCTCTCTCTCTCTCTCTCTTATTCTCGAGGTCTTATTCGAATCGATATTATCGTATCACAACCTCCTCTATTAATAATCACATATAGAGCGAACATATAAACGCGATACACACGTTAATCAAATGTATAAACTAAGAATAAAGTTCACGAGTTCACGAACATGATTTATAAAAAGAAAGGTCTAACTGTTAGATAAGTGTGATCAAGAAACGCGCGGCAGTTTATTGACGCCTATAGACGTAAAATTGAAGCAAAATTATTTTCTCGTAGTATTTTTACGATACGTATTGACAAATTTTCAATTATTTTTCCACAATTTATCGTACAATGTGTTGAACGATTGATTTTTTTTACTGCAACTGTAATCTACGTATATTTTTAATACCCCAAAGAAAAAATAATAATAATAAATATTGATTTCACAAAACGCGGCACGAGAAAGAGTCTCCAAACAAATGTTACTTTTTTCGCACGGTTTGCAAATATGATGAGTAACCGTAATGTAAAATTGGTCTAAAAAAAGCTGCTGTCATACTTCGTGCGGAGTGTTTGAGAATGTTGAGATACCTCGAAGCGGTACGACTGCTTGAAAGGAGGTTGCGAAGGCGTGAACGACACGCAGAGGA
The DNA here is from genome assembly GCA_018906735.1 of Mesochorus sp. PSUC_FEM 10030011. Lineage (NCBI taxonomy): Eukaryota > Metazoa > Arthropoda > Insecta > Hymenoptera > Ichneumonidae > Mesochorus > Mesochorus sp. PSUC_FEM 10030011. The sequence continues at coordinate 11,554 of JABMBV010005652.1, read as the reverse complement.
TATAGACAGGGCGTATGAATTCTCTTTGCAATGCCCCAATATATGGATAGGACAACGTTGGGGTAAAGAGAACGAACGAAAGTTGGGAGAAAGGAGTTGAATAGTTCGGTGGGCAAAAGGGGAGATATTTGGTACGTAGTGGGAGAAAGTGAGGGGGGGGAGGAGGGTATCTATACCTACTTCTTCTCCCACATCGTCGGTTAAAATGGCGGACATAGCATGCTAGTTCCGAGAGTTCAGAGGGTAAGAGAGATGGCACGTGTCCGACACAGTCGAGCCACCCTCGCTCTATACCACCCCCGAATGACGTCATTGCTCAGTGGCGCCAACAACCTCCTCTTGCACCTACGTCAGCAAACCAACTCGATCCGAGCACCCTATATACACTTTTACATCTATCGCGTTCTCTCTCTCTATCTCTCTCTCTCTCTCTTTCGGTATTATACGAAGACTTGAATGTTCCATCTCCCTTTCATCCCCCAGCCGTACCTTCCGCAACAAAACGACTCTCGCTTCTTTCTCACACTCGTAACAGAGTGTGCGTGTGTGTATTTGTATACGTGCATACGCGGATAATACCTTCCTTACACGAGAATGTAACGTGTGATACGCGAGAAAGCCCCATTTTTCTCTTTTTTTTCCCACATTTATCCTCGATCGTTATACACACCTTCCCTCCTCCTCCTCCTCCTCCTCCTCCTCCTCTATCGTCGCTATAAGCTGTAAAACCGTATACTCGTGGGAAATTTGGCCAAATATATAATAGCTCCCGAGACGAGGTTTGGGCTTCAGAGCGATATCTTGTGCTGTTGTAATAACGTGACCATTTCGATCGCGTGATTTTAGTCCCACCTATAAATATATAAATAATTTCACGGTGCTATTGCTCTGTGTAACTGAAGAGAATCTCTGCACGTTATCGCTAGCTTAAACCCCAGCATACATTTTACTCCAGAGCTTTCACTCTGCATGCATAATATCGATGCGCGAAGAACCGCGAAAGAGTTTGGTGGTATATTCACAGTTGGTGCACCTCCCGCGAGAACGATCGATCCCCTGATTACTCTATATATTTATAAGGTATATGCAGGCCTTCTATAACCCTTTTCCATTTCACAGACGTGAATTCGGCACACGTATGAAACCCGTAGTGAGTTTTGCGGTGAGATAACCACACCGTGTCTAACGATTAACGAACTTTACTGCTCAACTCAGCATTGTCGGCCCGTTGAGATTGACTCTATTGATCGTTTTAACAAAACAATTATTTTCAGTGTGAATGAAAAGAAAAAGAAACATGCAAGTCTCAACCTTTATTGAAAGAATATTAGAATCGCGATTTCAGTAAAATTCACGATCGAATAACGTACTCAGCGTTCAGCCGAAAACTACATTTCCTTTTGCACCTCAACATTAACGAAGATCGATAAGTAACCTTTCGACGATAATGAATTAACGTTTTTTTAATCGATTCTCATCGGTATTATATATTGTGAGCAAATAAAATAATGAATAAAAAAAAGGTTTATACTCAAAGTATTCTATTTATATATAGATAAATCGAGACGTGATAGGAACAAGAGATTTTTTTGCTTATCTTGCTCGCCTCGGTCTTTCTCTTTCATAATGACGTCAATCGTTCTATATCATCGTCAACAATCGTTTGGTTAATCTTTGCGTACACATTGCTACACATTAATTGTCATTTATTGCGCATTTTTTCTGTATTTCCATTTTATTCTCCGTCTCTCTCTCTCTTTCTCTCTTTCTCGGCTATTTTAAACCATGCGAAAACACACAATGGCCTAAAAGGTTTTTTTTTTCCTTTACGTGAAAAATAACTTTTGATTCATTCAACTTTGATCAGAAACACTAGGAAGAGTTGATAGGGGAAAAAGAAGCGAGTTGTTTGAAAACTATACAAGTGAAAAAGACCGCTAAGGGTCAGACACTTTTGGTCACCATTATTTCATTTTCAAGTAGCATTCTTTTTATCACTGTTAATATCGTTTTTTTTTCAAATGACAATAGAATAACTGTAAAACAATAAAGGCGCATTCGAAATAAAACGAAAGAATTGTAAACAAAGAAAGATGTTTATTTTTACAGACAAATATCTATAGTCAACAAATATAAAGAGATGTACGTTGAATACAACGAATATATGCGCGGTGTATTGACGAATACGCTTAAGCTCGTGGTCTCATTTTTATCTAAATTAATTAATTGTATCTTCGCACGCTAGATGTACTCTTCTGTGCGTGATTCAGCCTGTAATATTTAAATTGACTATACATTTACGTGTGTTCTTTTTCTATATAAACCAACAGATTCTAGAATACGTACACATACAAGACTTAAATCTGAAATTATTGCATCCACAGTCAAAACAACGGTATTATCGAGGATCGAATCCAACTTTTATTCCGTTTTTTTTTCCTCTTTCATTTCCATTTCTCCCACTTTCTTTCTCTCGCTTTTTCTCCCCAAAATATCAAAGTTCTCTCTCTCTCGTTATCTTCGAAGGTTGCAATGTCTATACAGAAGCCTCCGAGACTGATTCTGGCATTCGCGCCCTTCCGGTCGTCCATTCTCTCGTACACAAACTGATTAAGACGCTTTCACGTAAATTGAATTCTTACTCGTTTCGCAATGAAGGGACAACGAACGGCTATTACAGCCTGGTATCAAATTGGATATGTCACTGGGGGATTTTTCTGGGTCCACATATAGCTCATCCGGTATCTCGACTCGTTGTCTCAATGGGGAGAACGAGACGGATCATTGTTATTATTCCGATGTTCTTCTTACGAGATTTTCTCTGACGCACGAAATCGTCATTGAGCAAATGCTCGGAGAATTCTGTCAAATAAAAAAAAAAAAACAAGTTCAAAAATCTTCTTCAAGTTCATCGACCTTTCTTTTCTCGTACCGTGCGTGTATACAATGCCGAGGGGAAAAAAATAAATAAATAAAAGTAGTGTAATAAAAATATACGCTTGCGGAAATTCACAATCATGGAGATAAAATCGCATATCCTGCCTTCCTCGCATAAAAAATTAAACAATCGAAAAAAAAATATTGTTTACGGTCAAATAAATAAAAACACGGTGAAAGTACAAATTATTTGTACAGGTTGAGGGAGAAGGAAGGTCTCGTAATTATATTTGAATGAAGAAAAATAAGAAAAAAACATGATGACATTGATTGGTGGATCGAAGAAGATCGGTGCTATGTTCAATCGAACTATCATTAGGCGTCGTTGTCACCCCAAAAGTCGTCGATGTTTGTGTTGGACTCTTCAATCATCGCTGCGTCATCAATGGCGTCAACGACTTCCGCCGGTGCGCTATTGAAGCCCTCATGTTCGACGATGAAAGGATCACTCGCGTCATCGTAATCGGTCTCCCCTCCGCACTCTTCCTCCTCGATCTGGGAGAAAAAGCGTTTTTCAGGGGTTGTACACGTTTTTTATTTGTTCGTTTCTTTTTATACATCGAAGGCTTATCCCATACCTGCGTGTCCTCTTCGGCATCAGGACTCTCGGGCCTCTCTTCAAGTTCCTGCGAATTAACTTCGGGATGACAATGGCATTCGTTGTATGCACCATCTGGGTGATGCAAGTCCTCGGCCGTGCCGAGTATAACCTCGGAAGCCAGTCTCTCCTCCCGTTCTTGCCTCTTGTGCGCCTCCTCCGTTGCTTTCTCGATTGCGTAACGATTTTCCTCCTCTGCCGCGAGAATCGCATCGAATTCGGCCGCGCGTCTATTCAATTAAGAAAGAAAAAAAAATGTTTCGAATTCCTATAACATGAATTCCCTTAACCCCTTGCGACATGGTTGTCAATTTATTAACCTGAACATGGCCAGCATTTTTCTGTGATAGAAATCGTACTTTGTGGATATTTTTCATAGTAGAGTTCGTGAAGGGATAAGCGACAACCATCAGGTGGCTCTGTACGGGGTTAGACCAGCCGAAGATGATAGCGGGTAAATATCAAATAGGTTTTTTTTTATTATTTGACATGTAATTTTCTTAAAATTACATGTTGACCTGATGTTGTCGCCTGCTTTCAAGTATTGGAAGGTCGTTAATTTCAAATTTAGAGTCAAATTTGCAAAAATCTCAAAATGGCAGAAATGTTCGGTGCCATTTCTAATTTAAGAAATCTGAGTTTAGATTCGTAATTAGCAGCCTAAAAACCTCTATAAACTAACTTTTATGGAAAATCATTCATCTCAAAAATGTATGACGCGAAGGTTATAAGGGAAAAAAAATGTCGTACTTTTGTATTTCAGCTAATTTAGCGTCTCTTATGCGTTCAGCTTCCCATCTTTCCTCCTCCATTTTTCTCTCAGCCTCGAGCCTCTCCTGTTCCTCGATCTCTGCCAGTCGTCTCTTCTTCTCCTCCATCTCGCGCTGGCGACGTTCCTCTTCCTCCTGCTTCCATCTTTCCTCAGCCAACCTAACATAGCACCAAAGGTACAAACAGATTTTTTGGATACAACGACGAATCGAGGAGGCTAGGGCCACCCAGGTAAAAGTTATACCTGGCCTCCTCGATTCGTCGTCTCTCTTCAGCCTCCGCTTGCCTTTTTAGTTCCTCGACTTGCCTTCTCAGATCGTCCTCGTCGAGTTTACGTTGAAGCACTATAAAAATACATTATTCATTAACGCATGTGTCTTTGAATCTCAAATGTTTGATACTGCAAAATAAGCCAAGCTGATGCTTGAATTTGTTCAGTTATGTAGCATCGTGTGTTTCGTATGTCGTGTGTACGTGGGTGTTGTATAGATATATATTTTTTACGTTATTACATGTTTAATGTTTTGGGGCAAAAAAAAAAGGTTTCAATGTGATTATATTACATATACATGTGTATAAATACCGTGCTCATGATCAACTGCAACGTATGTGCTAAATGCATGATAATAAAACAATCTGACTTACGAGAGTTGCCAAAGGGGGAAAGACGAGCGACGTGCAATTAATTTTACGGACACAATATAATCATGAGCGGCCATGTTGTTTTATCATGAAAAAAATTATCAGTGACATGACGACAGAAAAGAGAAGAAAATCATCATGTATTGAGGATACAGTGATTATATAAACAGACACGATACAGGGATAGTTGGTACATTCGATACGTCGATCGAGTGCGACCTATAGGTATATAATGTTCAATTATTTTATCTCTGTCTCAGTTCGTCGTTTCTTGTTCGCTCTCTTCGGCTGGCTTTTCAACATCACCGTCGACCTGGCTCGTTTTCCATGTTTCTAATATTCGTAGAAGCCCACGTTGCCGCAACGTACCGTCTTCACCCTCCTCCAATTCATTCTCTGCGCTTATATCCACGTTTTCCGTGCTCTCAGTCGGCTCTTGATGGTCGGCTGACTCGTTGACTAACCCTTGTAACTCCTCTGGTTCCTCTGGTGATGTAACGCTCGGTTCTGGTTCCATGACTGCTTCGACTTCTACCTCAGCTACTGTTTCGGGCTCTGGTTCCGTAATAGCTTCCGGCTCGATGGTCGGTTCGGCTGCTGGTTCCGTAATAACTTCAGGCTCAGACTCTGTAATTACTTCCGGCTCTGACTCAACAACCGGTTCTGGTTCTGACTCAACGATTGGTTCTGGTTCTGGCTCAGCAATTGGCTCAGATTTTGCCTCAACAACCGGTTCTGGTTCTGGCTCAACGATCGGTTCCGGCTCTGGCTCAGCGATCGGTTCGGGCTCTGGTTCAACGATCGGTTCAGGTTCTGGTTCGACGATTGGTTTAGGTTTTGGCTCGATAACTGGTTCAGGTTCTGGTTCGACAATCGGGTCAGGTTCTGGTTCGACAATCGGCTCAGGTTCTGGCTCAATAATCGGTTCAGGTTCTGGATTGACAATTGGTTCTGGTTCGGGCATTTTGACGGGTTCTGGTTCAGGCATTTTTATGGGTTCCGGCTCAGGTATTTTCACGGGTTCCGGCTCAACAATCGGTTCAGGCTTAGGAATGGGTTCTCGTGCTGGCCTAAATGCTACCGCTTCAGACTTGCGGGCAATGTTTTCTTCGGGCTCGTGAACAGTTTCTAATTCCGGCTCGTGTTTCGTTGCTATATAAAATAATGTAGAAATGATGAATTACGGATGGTTCTACGTAAACTAATGACGTAATCGTGCTGGGTTTTTGTCGTAATTATGTGGATTAGCTCACCTCTCTTGGGACGAGGTTCTTCATCATATTCCAATGCTCGTGCTAAAATATTTTTACACTTGTTAACATCTGACCATACACAAAGGAGAAGGGTAAACTTTACGGTAGTAATTATTTGGATTTTTGCCGTATACTGACCCTTTCTGAGCTCTCGTTCAGTAAGTGGAGCATCCGGAGCTGTGTAATACATGAAACAATAATGTTAAGACTGAGGTACCCAAGAGGGAAGAGGAAAATTCAACAAAAACAAACTGCAAAGGACAGCCAAAGGAGAAAACAATATTTGAAAAGAACTAAGCCATTGGTAACTGCGAGAAAATTATAATGAGAATTAATGCAACTGCCAAAGAAATTGCACGTAAACAGTTGAGAATTAACGAGTCAATTTTATCGTTTCTTTTTATTTATGAATATTATATTAATCGATTCTAACAAGATCGATGAAATCGTCAAATCTTACGTTATTTAATCTGCGGCGTTTTTTTTTTGTTTTTTTAATGGAAAAATTAGCCACTAATAGACGAAGGCTTACCTCAGGGCAACGTATATTCGATTTATAAGAAGGACGTCTAACGTATATTCGCCGCATGTAGGTGAAACGTTTTATTTTATTTTATTTTTTTTCATGGATAACGTTTTATCGGGTGATATTTATTTCTTATATAAAGTTCCATCAAATGTGACAATTTTGGTTTGCTCAGATCTACGTCTTGTTTTGGGGTAAACGTGTTTGCTTTCTGAATTTCAGATCATTTTATATTTTGAATGGTGCACGCTCATTTTGTATCCCTTCGCTTTCTTCAATTTAATAAAAAATGAAATTATTATATAAAAATTGTAGAAGACAGCTGATATTTTGGAGTGAAAATTTTTTTCTCTTTGAGAAATAATCTTGAAAGACAAACTTTCTAATAAAAAAATTGTGACAATTTGCAAATCAATGTAGTTTTAAACATAATCAGCGTTCAGTAAAGAAATAACGAGAATAAAGAAATAACGAATATTTTATCTTCAAAAAATTTTTTTTCATGTCGTTTTCCATTTTTTATTTATTTTTTTAAATTAGTGCAATTTGTCTCGCGATATTTGGGATTATTTTTTGGAAAAAATCAACTTTTAAGATTTCAATGACGGCCCATTGAATTATAAAATTCGGAAAATGTGACAAGATTAAACATAGCAGAAGGACTGATGAACGATTTGTTTATTATCGAATCTTGAATTATTGTGTATACGAAGTGAAAGAGTCGTTTCGGTAATTTCATTTTTTCTTATATTTTTTTTTCTTTTTGTTCGTCTATTCTTCCCCAACCACGGACAGGGCATCTTCGTCCACTTTTTTCAACTTGGTTGGATCCTCGTTCAGCTCTGGCACGCGTTCTCTCCATCCGTGCTGGCCTGAAACGTTCAACATAGCCTCTGCGGTTCCTCGTGGAAATTTTCGCACTTCGTCACTGTAGAACGGACTTGCATGTCCGGATTTTCTGTTGGGTTGTACTTTTTCGAAAACTTTCGTCAAATTGCAAGAAAAAAAATTTAAAAAAAAACGTATTTCTTAATCGGGAGTCTTCCGCCAAAGTATCAAGGGGTGGTAACGCCTGTTTGCCTGACTTTCACGAAATTGATAACTGGAAACCACGCGAACCGAGCTTAAAATATATTGGTTTTATCTCGATGATTTTTAATTTTATAGATTTTGTTGTTTGTATCAAACAATTAGACACAACGTAACATAAAAAAAGAGAACACGAAGAGACAACAGTGCGGAAAAAACGATAAAATAAAGATAGAAATTAAAAAAAAAAAAGACGAAAGACACAGGGGTCGCACACAACAAAAAAAATCTTCAGACATAAACGCAAAGATAATCGAACAGAAGAGAATGAGGATACAGAAATAATACGAAAAAAAAAGTAAAGAATAAAAAAAAAGAATAATAACAAAAATATGACAGACGGACAAAAAATCGAAAAAAAGCGCGCCACACACACATTTAACGGCGCCACTAAGCCGCATTTCATTCAAGGACGATAACCAATATCATCAAATGATAGACTATAGACAAAACATATACTATAATATCTATACTTCATTAACATTGCTTGGGCACTCGTCCAGAGCTTCGCGAACAAGAAAAAAACCATAATTTTTCTCATCTTTTTTGTCTTCGAGGTTCAAGCGGTCATTATCAGTCTTTTATAATTTGTTATGAATTACAAGAGGTATGATAGTACGATCTTTTACGATCGCGAGGCTCGTTACGTGTGCGCATCGACACTCGTTACGCATCCTCAAATTTTTAGCTGTGTGTGCTTGTGTACATTCAAACGTATTTTTGTAGGGTTCTCAGTTGAATATTATTTTCATTTGAAAAATAATATCTTTTCGGAACTGATAAACATTGTTTTTGTTTACCGAAGATTTAATTCTATAGATCTTGTGATCCGTTCATTATAATTATACTTTACTGCGTCGACTACTATCGGGAAACGTGACGTTCGTCTATAGGTAGGAATAATCAGTTCTGAAGACAATGCGTCATTGTCGGTAATAAAAGAGTCATTGTCGTCTCGTAATTGTTCGTCAGCTGTAATACGTGTACTCACAGGCACTGGCCGCAGCCTGACGATTCTTGGCGTAGTAACTCAGCATATTGACGTCACTCTGAACATCGGCCGGACGTAGATCCGTGAGCTTGTAATATGGTCGCCTGCGGGAATGAGGTTTACCACCGGTGTAAGAGACGCAAGCTAGGTTACCGGTACCAAAGTGACGTGTTTCCGGTGAATCGTAGTACGAAATGGGCTCGTCGTCCTTCTTTGCATTGTTACGGCCTCCAATAAGACGTCTGATGTAATCGTCGCTGTGCATACGTTCCAGTACAATATCCTCGGCAAAGTCACTGTTCACCGGAGTAACACTCTCAATGAACATGATAACGCAGCCTCGGGGGTTTTATCACGCATTTAGGGGAGGCGCGGGGGAGGGAAATATCGCGATAATGAGTACTCGGAGAGAGAAGAAGAATGGATGAATCTCCGAAATTGAATACGATTAATCGAGAACTTGATTAAACCATTTGTTGGATCTAAATTGGATGAGAACTTTTTGGTTCAGTCAAGCATTTTTTATATAAAAAGATGTAATTTTTTCAATTTTTTTCGGTTTTTTTTTTAATTCTTCATTCTATTTTTTTCTCTCTGTGCATAATAAATTCGCGATGATAAAAAAGTAATAATAATTACCTCGAAAGTGGGCGCGGCACAAAGACATGGATTCGTCGAAGAAGAGCATCAGCCCTGGCCCGAATCTCCCGGGTCTCGTCATCCCAGAGCTGCCAGAATACATAATCAGCGTAGTAGAACTTAATTGTCATTCGGCAACTTTATTACTCTCGATCGTATAGCCCTCGGATGAAAGGTTTTCTTTTTTTGGTTTCGATATTTAAATCTTACCAGGCTCGAGTTAGTATCTACCAAATTTTGATCGCGGAACAACCTATTGCATTTTTTTCTTGATTTTTCTACAAGAAAGTACTGAACGATTTAAAGTGACGTTAACGCGAGGGTTTGTGTGAATTGTTATGAGGTAATAATGAGTGTCTGCTATAAATAACTGATCCGATCGATTTCCCATCGATGACGAATGTCCACGTTTAAAGAGACTTACAACGTGAGGTTTGGAGCTGAGGTAGCTCGAGGTGTAGGATTGTTGTGAGGGCCTTGGAAGATCTCGTATCCGTTGAAGTTCCGCCGCAAGTACACTAGGTCTGACCCTCGAGTGAATTCTTACCGGCAACGGTGTGCCGGGATAGTAATAAGTGTGAATCGGCGTGTGAACCACCGTGATGAGCCTCTTGTGTGCAATGTAGGGCAACAGATGAGGCACTCGTCTCACCTGTATTCGTCAATACGATATTCCAATCTGTCACTTGTCATCTTTCAAAGATGCCCCGATCGCGGAGACATTTGTTACCGCTCGTACGTTCCAAAAAAGCGTTTTTTTTTAAATATCTTTTTACTCTGTTAATTCATTCAAAGCTGCAACGCGTTTCACACACCGGCCAAAGCGTTCCGAGTTCTTGGATATCTCTCTGCAACTTTCTTTTTATGATCGACAATTCGCCAGTTTCCTCTCGTCTGGTGCGGATGATGTGAGAGCTCTTGTTATGGGCAAAAGCTCTCGGGATTTCGCCAAAGCTTCGTATATACAAGAAGGTTCCAACGATATCTTTAGATCAATGACTGCGTCAAGCTTGATATTTTTCACTACGAGGAGATCATTAGTACTTTTTATAATTAGTATTTTGTTTACCATATACAAGTTAATTGTGTTTGCTGTTTTCGTGTGGAGGACGCTTTTATTTCGAATTTGTGTTCCCTATCCAACAGGTGTCTCGAATATGAAAGGTGGCATTTTTTCTTCAGTTTTTTCTTCATCAATTTTTCAATACGAACCAATAGCTGAGCAGGCCAATTATTTTCAAATCGGTTTTGTCATCTCAATGATCTTTCGTATCTCGAATTACCGACGCGGGGGATTCTTTACTCACCTGAGTAGTTGGGGTGATTGATCGTGCTGAGGGAGAGGTCGGACGAACCGTCGGAGAGGTTGGTCTTAGCCCTGGGTCCTGATGTAATGATTTAGTTGCGAAGGCGAAATGGGTGATCATTTTTGTTTTTTATTCGTAATTTTACGACTCGATGAGATGGTCGGTAGAAGCAGCGAGGAACACGGGAGTCGGCGGGATAAGCGCATCAGATGAATGAAAAAAAATAATTATACGTAGTTAGTAGTTGAAATGTTGAGAAATTAAAGTTGAAAATGAACATATTTTATTCGAAATACCCTCGCGTTTAATCGCATCAATTTCATTCGTCGAATTTTGTTCTCTTCATTTATATAATTTTGAATAATCATATTATTCGTGTCATGTAATGCCATTTTTTTTTAATCATTCGTTTACAAGAACCTGCCTAATATATTTGTAACATACGATGGGTCTACACCCGCACTTTAGAACTTGGCCAATTATCGCGTTGTGTGTCTAGCTTGATGAATATAAAAGTTGAGACTTTTTTACATGTTAATTTAATTGTTATATGAGTCGATAATTAGTTACACAAAAAGTAGAAATAGTCAAAGGACAGTGGCGGACGGAATTACACATATGGATGATTATTAATGAGACTAAAAGAAGGCGGCGCTTGCTGGTGATTATAGGCGATAACAAAAAAAAAACAGATACGTTGCTCGTTTGTTTCGTTGTTGATCGGGTTGTCTGATGAGTGTACGACACACGCCTTAGATTAAAAAGTCGGATTCATAAAACGTATTATCCATATATATATAT
>JABMBV010005651.1:0-10560 GCA_018906735.1 Mesochorus sp. PSUC_FEM 10030011 | reverse complement strand
AAATTAATGCGTGGCCCTGGGATATTCTGGACTTTTCTTACTTCAGCAATTAATAATGCCGAATTGCAGATTCAGGGATTGTGATAAACGTGAGATTTTCTACCAGATAAAACCTCAAAATTTTTAGCGTGTAAGAAAAGAGCGTTTCCCCCTTTCGATATCCCATAGGGGTAGTCAACATTCGCGTGTTACCCTCTAATCTCATTCGCAAATTTTCGCCGTTCAAGCGTGAATATTTCGTCCTCACGATATCCAGGAAGCAATTTTAGCAGCCGAGAATCATTGAAGCGATTTATATCGAATTTTATCGTGAAATATATCAACACTGATTTACAGTTCAATCACTGAACGGTTTAAAAAAAATTTAATAATTTTCTCCGCATATTGAATTAGCGAGCGTAGTGACTGTTTATATTTTTTGTATTTTGATATAATGGTTTTATGGTACTAATAAACTGTTTGAAAAAAATAACAAATAAATGTTTAATATCAATAAAAAATGATTAAAATTACCAGGAGTGCTCATTACAATCCGAAATGGCAAATTTTATCGCCGGTCCGTTTCACACCCGTAATCCAGTGGACTATTGATAATCAATTTCTATTCAATTTCTTCTCGTTTTTATATGTGGGTTATAGAAATTCTGAGATCTCTCGTGTTCACTCTCACCCTCTTTTCATTTGATTCCCAAGGAGAATGATGGTGGATATACGGGAAGGATATATGTTGGAGCAAGATGGAACACGAGGGACTGCGAGAGGTTTTATGGCTGAAAGGATCTGCCAGGGAGATGAATGCATCGAATATAAGGCAGGATATCAGCTGTATCCAGAGTATGAACCAATTTTTTTTTCTTTTACTTTGATTCTGGATGTGTGCGCGCGTGCACCTGAACTTTTAAGAAAAGTTCAACGATATCGAGAGAGGGGGAAAGCGCATCTTGCCATCGGACGAATAACCAGGTCGTTAACACCAAAAGACATTATTAAAGACAATCTAACCTACCTGGCCGTTTTGGCCTTACCATTTTTCGGCCACCTGGAGGAGTGGCAGTGCAAGTGGACATGTTTGGTCAATTGAAACGGTAACTAGCTACATGAAATTAGATCCTGATAATTGTTTGTTCAATCCCGTAACCGGTAAACATTTTAGAGTAATAAATAGAAACACATCGTCCAACAATGTTTGAATCCATTTTTTAAATGATAACGTTGACCTACTATTTATAATTTTCATTCACAGGTCTCGCGATTACTCGAAAGATTGCCTCGGTCCATTTTCTTCATGCTGCACAGCATCCACGTAGCGAATTTAACGTGGGCGATGTTTCGGTCTACGTGTGCTTTAGTAAATATAGATCCGGACAGTGTAATCGTTTGCGGCTAGCAAAATTTGTCTTTTTATTCTCGAAGAAAGACGTCTTCGTATACGTAAGCGCATAATTAGATACATGTAGACGAAGCGTAGACACGCGAAACAGAATGAGATTGTGCTTGACGTATTCTGAGCCTGTGCGAGTTTATATTTGGCGAATGAGGCTGGACGACGACGACGACGACGACCACGACGACGACCACGACGAGCGTTCAAGGAATAGTGGCACAGGGTATTTTAGCGAAGGCAATTCAATCTGTCCTTCGCTGACCCCACAAAGACAGAAGAGAACGTGCGCGTGGGTGAGAGAGTCTGCGTCAGCAGGATATCACGGAAACAATTGTATTAAACGGCAATATAGAACACGCGAGGACCCAAAGTGTTTATCGGCAAAGTGCTTTGAACCCTTTTCTGAAAGTATCGGCATCCGAATATCAAATAAACGTAGAAATTAAATAAATTGAAATACAAACATCAATTTATAATTTGAGCTAAAGTCTAATGGAATTGTTGAAACAAATGAAGCTTCTTTAAAAAGCCTAAACAAACCCAAAGATTTTAATGTGATTATAGTACAAAAAATAAAATAAAAATTTGCAGTAAAAATACGAACCTCCACTGCGAAGCATTTGTTTAATTTTGATCTTTGTTAACTTGGCTATATATATGTAGAAATAATTCACGCTAAATTTCATGCCGCGAGTCAGCTTTGATCCGTTCCCTCGATAATAGAACAATTAAAGCGTAAAAAATTAATAATCCAAAGGGGTAAGGTGCTCGAAATGATTTTGCGGTCGGGGGTCAAAGGGAATGTGTACGATGGGACCGTGATCGGGGGAAGAGTGAGGTCGAGAGTGTATCTCGAGTGAAGAGTAAAGAGTAGAGAGGTTCGCTGTTGCTACTTCGTGGGCCAATTATAAAATGTAAATGCCATCAAATTTCATTCCTCCTTCTTTGCTTTCCACTGTATGTACTCCGATATATTTATCTGCTATCCTTTCTCACCCCCCGACAATTGATAACGTTTAAATACAGCGACAATTCCACTGGGATAAAGACGCCAGGTATTTCGATCGAAAATTCAGATCCAAATGAGACAAAGAGAAATATAGAAGAGGAGGGAATTTCAAAACTTTAGAAGAATTAATGAAGGGAGAGAGAGAGAGCATGAAATAGGAGAATGAATGAGAGAGAAGAGATCAATCGATCGAGAGAGAGAGAGAGATTGGAACCGAAGAAAATGAAGGGACGCATATATTTCGGCCGTAAACAAACTTTTCCCATTGAACCGAAGCTCCAAGTAATCCCTGGTCCACGATCAACTCATCATTATTATTACTCTTATTATTATTTCATCAAATTTAACAGAAAAAAAAATGGAATAATTTCATGGACCTCGAAGATTGTAAATATTTCGAATATAATCAGTCAAATGAAAGTCGATTGAAAAAGACACAATGGCTGCAAAAAAGCAAGAACTGATCAAGTTCTTCGTCTCATACCACTCTAAACGCTGTTACTTTTAATATTTTTACTGATTTTGCTTCTTGCAACCTTTAGATTCAGGGTGAATTGAAAAAATGATCTATCCGCAAATGAATTTAAGATATCGAAAATGCCGGTGACGTATGCACGTGAGAAATATACGATGAAGAAACGAAAGCACGAGCGACGAAGCATCGGTAAAGGAAATGAAAGCAGGGATAAAGGTGGGGGATGTTCCGAGTTGGAAGAAATAGTTAAGTTAGGGGGGTATTAAAAGTAAACGAGGTGGCTGCGCCTGCCTGCTGCTGCTGGTGCTGCTGTTTCTGTTGGTAGAGTTCTCTCGGCGTGTTCTGCTTTCTCGTGGCCGCGATGATGGTGGTGGTGGTGGTGGTGGTGGTGGTGGTGGGGTCGAGGAGAAGAGTCGAGAGGGTTCTACACTAAGCAGAGGCGAGGCGGTCGCCGACATTTGGATCAATACTCCCACACCAGAGAAGAACCCCGCACACGCATACACGAACACACACACACACACACTTACACACACTTGGAACCAGGAAACAGGGAGAGAGAAAGAGAGTGAAAAGTCTCTGCCGCCCTATTATACGTAGCGGAATCGTCATGTTGCTCACCTCTGACAGCTGGATACTGGATGTTTTGGGGCAATAGACGACAGAATCTAACTGGTTCTCAAATTGGCGCAATAAAGATTACAAGGATGAACAAAAATAGGAGGGGTCAGCAACGCAGATTACAAGAGTAAATGATCCGGAGGGATGAAACTGAAAATCAGAGGGGATGAGATGTGCGCGATAGAATAAATAAATAAGATCCAGAGGGATTATTGTAGGTGAATGGTGACGAGGAAACGATACTAGGGGGATGATGTACCGGAAGGAAGAGAAGGTGTGTTACGTAAAATGACGGTAATTCGAAAAGATTTGATGAGGAACCCATGCAAAAGTCCGCAAGCAAAGATTGATCCAAATAGAAGAATGGCACCCAAGAATTCAACGATAATGAAGCTATCGTTAAAGTTGACGTTAATCGAGTTAATTAAAAACAAGAGACAACGATACAAACGGATTCGAGTTTACAGAAAACACTAATTAAGGCCACAACATGGAATTATAACAACGAGTACACCTACATCGAAAACGAATACCCAAATAAACGTCTAAAATTGAAATTCGTAACAGGATTTGAACGAATGAACGTGGAATCCGATTGGATTAAGCGCGGAGATAACGAAGGCAAAGACGATATCTATGAACTGCGCCGGGCTATCGTCATCTGGAATAACGCCGGTCCAGTGACAATCGGATGAGAGCGCAAACAAGCACGCAGCAATAGACATACTATGCCATGTGCTGGTGCTGGGACGCGCAAGCGGTTGGGTAACGTCAATTAGCGTAACACACAACCGGCACGACTGAAACTCCTCTGTACCGCGGGTGCGGACATTCCATCGCGGCGGTGACGTCACGCTGCTCGGCGTTTCATTGCCGCGCGTTGATTTACAGGAAAGTTGAGAGTTTCGCGGTAGCCGATATCGGCCACGTAGAGACAGAAACGGAGATGGAGAATTTCGACGATCGAATGATTTATGCTTTCTCGCTCGCTCTCCCACCCGACGATACTCTGAGCCGCTGGGCATGTAGCGGAACATTGAATTATATACTATATATCTATATGTTATATATGTTATACGTGCCCTCGACTGCTGACTGTACAATTTTGCTTCGAGGGATGCGGTAAATCCTTTGTGCATTTACACGCGTATTGCCAGAGAGATGCGGGAATTTGTCTATCGTATGCATATATATTCATACCCGCACAAACTTCACCGCGAAATACGGCCACTGTGTCTCTAACTGTGAATGAAAATTCTTGATAGTTTGCGCGAGGGAGAGCCAGCAATGAGTCAGACTCTCGTTACAGGCAACAAATGCCTACGAGACGCTCTCAATTTATTTGTTTTTATTTATATTTTAAATGGGTGTTTACGTTTCAGAGCTTCCGCTTAAGGAGTTTCCGAATGGGTTTAAATCGTGTGAATTAAAGTGACGTGAAATCTACGATTAATCTTCAAACTTAATATTATTTAACGATAAATTTTTCATTTTTGCGTGGGTGTTCGTTCATAGAACTTTTTCAATTTTTGAGAACATGCTTGCTTCTCCCGCAATGGCAGAAAATTCATTCAACATAGTGGGTAGTGCGCGTCGATTAAATCTTACGCTTTCATAGACATATATACGTTAAAACGTCATTCGTGTAGCTGAACCGAGAGCGGAGGGAGGGAAACGTACACAAATGGTTCAACTGACGTCAATTCCCCCCCTCGACGACACGCTTTGGCCCGTATCGAATGAGATATCCTACGCGTTGCTTATCAATTCCCGAGTAGACGAGTGAAAGGAAAAAAAAAAAAAAACAAAATTCACTTCGTACATTTCGGTCAATGTCAGGGTCAAAGTTCTGGATGAATATAAATTTTTTTTTACAAATCATTGATTTTTATTCCTTCCTAAATTGTGCGAAAAATAAAAAATGGAAACAACGTGCATCGAGTGGCTTTCGTAATTGGCAATTAGCGCCGGACATTTTTAATTGGAAATGAGTGTCAGATTTTGATATTACAACGCGATATATTGAATCGTATTAAAAAATGTAAAAAAAACCAGGAATTAAGTAATAAAGCGCAATGTATTGAGTCATATAAAAAAAAAATAAAAACAAAAAAATAATAATAATAAACACGAGATAAAACATAATTTTCTGGGTGATCGTCGAAGAGAGTAGGAACTTTTAAGATGAATCACGAATTAATCAATCATGAAAAGCATCGAGAAATATCGAGCATTTATCGACACGATTATTTATTTCATTGTTCAACGAAAAATGCCAATGCGTATGAATGCACGATCATAGAAAAATGCGTAGTGAAAAAGAAGAGCAAAAAGTTGCAACAGTTGGACCGCATCTCACGGAAAATCTTGCATGAATATATGCGAGTACATGTGCAGACGTCCCGACGCGTTGCAGCGTCGTCGGCACTCTCGGATATTGCCCTGACCTCGGCAATGAGCAAAGCTATATGCCATGTAGTTTCACATACGCTGCACCGATCTTGGATCGAGCGAACGGCACAACCCGTCGTTTGGCATTTTTTTCGTCTCAATGCCTCGCTCATACCTCACCTTCCCTCCCCCCCCTCTCCTCTATAGTTTTTGTTGGCTCCATATTTTCCGAGTTACGTATTCAAGAATTACGAGACAAAAGAAAACTGTGAATGCTGCCCCACGCGCTGCATCCGAAACAAAAGTCCATTAACAATGACCATTAGACGAAAAATTAGAAAAAAAAAAAAAAAACATCAATGCACCTTCTCAAGCAGGGATTTTGAAAAAGGTGTGGTGCATGTACATTTTTCTTTTTTTAAGGACGTACTTGCAAGAACCTAAAAATAAGCTCAGATGTTTTTTTTTCTTTCATTCAGAAACAATTGTACTTGGCTTTCAAATTTCAAACACTTTTATCAGGTCATTGAGAAGATATTAAATATTGAAATCGTGATTTTTCGTAAAGTTTCCATAAGGATTACGATACTGAATATCTCGATTGGCAAGTTAGAAAAGTTGGAATGGGGGGAAGCTGGTTTTAAGTTTAAAAACCTGCAAAGAAATACGTTGGAAACAGGAATAACTTGTTTCTGCGGCAAACAATTCATGCAAGTAACGTTTATGCATCCATAATATATGCAATTGAGTTAGACGTGTATGGTTGTAAAACTTGCTGGGAATCCTCGCTATTGCAAGTCCAAGTCGACCCAATTTACTCGAGCAATTGTGATGAAGCGTTTCGTAATCAACCGACGATTTAATTCGGTGAAATTACACATGGAATTTGATAGTTCAGTGACACGGTGTTTGCTCGAACCTAATGGAGAACTGTGCGAGTAGTGTGGGGAAATTGCCACAAATAACAGAGAAGGTTTGGAGTTTGAGAGTTCAAGGTCTACTTCAAGTATCTTATTATTTCGTCGTAATAATATAACGAAAATAATCTTAATTTACTTCAGGTCTAAATGCGGAATAAACAACTAGAAGAAATTAAGGCATTCGTGATCTAAAAATGGTAAAGAATTGGATGAAATTTGGAATCTTCTTCAAGATCCCAGAAGTTTCTCAAGTTTTTCCTCCTTTCGTAAAAAAGTTATTACGACCGTCCACTTTTACCCAGAGACGAATGAATTTCGAAATTAGTACAACATTCGTGAGCAAAATTTGTTTCCGAATATTAATCGAGCGCAGTCTGATGGCTGTTCTCGTCTCAAACGCTCTCGAAACGATCTTGACAGTGACCGAGTCTGCGATTAATGGGGCAAAGTCAATTAGGCACGTCGCTCGTATGTGTGTACACGCGCGCGCGTTTGCGCCAGTCACCGCAATTGCGAGGTTAATGCAACCGGTAATTGCGATACCGTATCCTGTATACAGTAATACGGTAACACGATATACATACGCGGATTGCTGGTGTGAATTTCGTTCTCGTGAAGAATAAGTATAGTCAGCGGACAAGTCAACGGTTCTTCAAATTAAAACCGAGCTGTCGGTGCCCAGATTCCTCTCATACGCGCGGCGCTCGATTCTGACATTTTTATCATTCTTCTACACCTCGTACGAAATTATTTCAGTTTCAATCTGTTTTACGAGCAGGCATTTAGAGATTGCAAATAATTCAAGCTTCGAATTATATCGAAACTGAATTTATTCAGACATCGAGGAATTCTCGTTTATTTTACAAATTTATTATTTTCTGTATTGCATAATTTGACTATTGGTGTATATTCGAAATTACATTAATATAATATTTTATAAATTCATCTATTTCCTGTGTCTATGAAAATTAAAAATGGTTTTCCCAAATTCTTTTGCGTAATTCCAGTAAATTCCATAGTAAATTTTTCACACGATGTGCTGCATTCATTTCGAGTGCTTGGTTCGATAGAGTTTCAAAAGAGGCAAGTCGGAATAACGGCCTGTCATTGCATTGTATGAACCGTTGCATTTCACGCTGCGTTTGGTTCGGATATCTCTGCGTCTTTATTTCTGCCCTTTTTATCGTGGATTCGTCACCGAGTACAGTCAACCTCGCAGCCTCTCGTAACACAATCCCCTGTGGCATTTTGCCTCTTTGACGAACGTGAGACACAATTCACTGGCGTGTGACACGGCGCGTGCCGCTTCAAGATGAAATTGTGACACGGGAGAAAAAAAAGGAAAAAAAAAAAAAAAAAAACGAGCTTACGCTATGCTATTATGAGCCAGCTCATTCTCTTCCTGTTAGCTCGTTAAACATCGATCGACCAAATTAGAATGTTTTAAAATATTCATATAGCAACAATTTAAAAAAACATTGGAAGAGAAACAGAAAAGATACGTCGTAATGAAAAGTTTTATTTGACGATTAAATAAGTTGATCGATTGACGACGAATATTCATTAAAATAGCTGAACGTCATTAATTAGGCCATTTGAAAAGGTAATTCATATGAATTAGAGTGAAAAGTTGATCCGTGGTGAGATCTCGGGATAGTGGGAGGATTCGTATGGCTCACCGAGGGATAATCCGGTATTTGGCTTGAGCAAACTTTAAAAGTTCGTTGGGTCAACATTTTTATTTTTCCCTCTCTGTAAATTTTCTTTCCTTCTCGAAAATTTATTTTCACGCGTAATTAACAAAAAAATAAATAAAAGAACTCGAGTGGGATTAAAAAGAATGGAAATGTGTTTCATAAAAAAAGTAATTTATTTCTCTCGCATGATAAATTATATGCGTTTTCTATATATCGATGGCTCGTGAATTTTGACTAATTATCTCGTTATTCGCGCTTTCGTTACGGAGCAAATATACATGAATGCACACAATTGTATACACACACACGTGTCAAATAATTAATTTGTATTGACGTACTGCAATGGAAGACACGTGTGTTCCATCGTCGAGTGCATACCAGGCGCCACCGGGTTATACAGACAGAAGGGGGACGAGGGAGAGAGAGATAAAGAAAATATGTGAAAATTAACAAGCACAAAATGAGAGAAACATCGAGCCAAGATTTTTCATTTTTATTGGCAGAAAACGGAGACACGCTCGCGAGATATTTAACGACGACGAAAATGATGGAGAGCGCGAGTACGTTTCGCGTCATTATGTGTGTATACAGTCGGTGTTTGGTTAGTGTTTTTATTTTTGTACGTAAAAATATCAACGAAAAGCACGGATTTAAAATAACTCGCGGGTTCACGAACAGCATCATTGATAAAATGAAAGCCCCACCCACGCCTTTTCCCACCTACATTTTGTTTCTCCTCGTGTGTATGAAATTTCGATTAAAGGTAAAATGGTAAAAAGGGGAAGGTTGCATTAATCCATAAAGGATCAAAATCACTAATTTTTATTGAACCTTCATTTATTGTATGTAACGAGGCTACAATTGGATAAAAGATAAAATGATAAACGACCAAGATCGTTGATTTTGTAGCGTATACTTGAATCTAAATTGTTTGTATGTAACAAAGTGGATAAAGATAAGGTCCTTTATGTTTTTGGGTGTGCTGAACTAGAATTCGGATCCAAAATGGTCGAAATCTCATTGCGAAATTAATTATGGCACTTTTTTTTTACAAAAAGATCACGATTCTCTTTTATCTTATTATTCAATTATTATAATGACTAAGTAGTAGCTCGACTCGTATTACAAAATTACTGTTTGCACATCAGGAATCCCCATCCAATCTAACCGATTTTTTTTCAACATATTCGATAAATAAGCACATCGCACACTACGTAATATGAAAGTTCCCACGGAATTTCAAAGTCGATCGAACGTTTTCGAACTTGAACCTATAGTTCGATAATGGAATTTCCGCAGTGAGACACGCGTTGGTGGAGAGCGATAGCAATTTTTCTTCTTAATTCTATTTTCTCATCTATCGTGACGCGTAATCACAATTTTCTTATCTCCGAGATAAGAGGCTCGGTCATCGCCGTTTCAACTTGTACACCCTGATCGTTTATAATATGCAGTCTCGTCTTTGGATTAGTATAGAGGATAAGACAATCATAGAAAAGCCTCGAACATGAATCGAGAAAATTGTCATTTAAAATGTGTGTTCGTCATTTCGTCACGAGGCCCCTGACTCATTTTCAAAAGAAAAAAAAACTTGTCTCTCGAGTCTCTGCTATGATTCAACGGTTCATCTCGAGCGATTATAAAACGAATATTCTTTTTAACATACATTTTCTTCCATCATTCTAAACATCCACAAATAATTTATTAGTTCAATCTTCTATTATCGCCTCCCGGACCTTTCATCACAGTTCAATCGATAAAATTGGCTTCTTCGATACATTCGATAATTGCCTAGTTAATCGCAAGTATAACGCACGTACACGAGTGACCACAGGATCTCTGTGAAATTGCCATTTTCTATCGGAAAGTCTCTTCCACGGAGTTCTCGAACTTGTTATTCTTTTTTTTTTCTATCTATGCATTTTATCCTGCTGCTCGTATTGTTTGGCCGAAATATCGAGGTAGCGCGTAAATCGAGAAATTATAGGGACATATATTCTCTCCTCGATCGAAAACACGTGCAAGTTATTTTAACGGGGTACCAGTCAAAAGTATATATATAT
>JABMBV010005640.1:0-10560 GCA_018906735.1 Mesochorus sp. PSUC_FEM 10030011 | reverse complement strand
ATAAAATAAAATAAACAAATAAAATTTATCGATTCGACTTCCGGGCTGAAAAAATTTCGAAAAATTTCCAATAGTTTCGACGCGTGGATTAAAACCAAAAGAAAATAAATACAAATAATAATAACAATTACAAAAAAAAAAGAAAAGGAGAAGGACACGCTCGGTAAACTATACGCGCGGGGATATTCGACACTGACCATAGTGTGCGAAGCGAAATATATCGCCCAAACACCGCGTTACGATCTCGCGCTTTCTCCCACGCATCATAAAACCGTTAAATAAATTTCTCTCGGGAAAATGATCGAAAGGTCGCCGGAAAGAGCAAGGGCGAGGACAAGGGGTACGGGCCCCGACGCGAAGGAACGAAACAGGGCCGATATACAACCTGAGAATATACTCAACTCATCGGCACATGAGCTTTTGGACCCGACGCATATTCCAACTCCTCCCGCGACGCGAACGCTGCAGGAAGAGGAAGAGAGCGCCCGCGCGCCCGCAGAACAAGCCGAAAGAAATAAAGCGAGGGGCGCAATAAAAAAGTCTCAAGTTTTCACGGTACAAACACGATCACGTTCCCGACACGAGCTAGAAAACGCGGCCGTTACCGAACAATTGACCGAACTCGAACGAGCTATCGCGCGCACCGCGGACGCGATCGCGACTATGGGTCAGCGTATGGTAGAGAACGACGTGTCAAATCGCAACTGGCGTCGACAAATGGAGCTTGAAGCCGCGGAACGCACGAACAAGCTCACCGAGATGTTCGAAAAATTGACCACCACGATAACCGCGAACGAAGGTTCCGATAGCTCTATATCGAGCACCAGTACGCGTACTCACTCGCGAAGAAACCGGGCCCGATTCCAGCGGGGAGGCGTCACCGCACAACAGCGGACACAACAATTATCTCGAGAGACCCGAGAATATACTCCTCAGCGAGGAATCGCCTCTCGAGAAGCTGCTCACCCTGCCGCGCCTCAACCACCCCCGTTCACCACGAATCGCCGCGAGTTTCATCGCACACCTCTAAACGACATTCCTCCGCGAGACAACGTGCCCCCGCACGAATATCCAGCGAGACCGGGGAACATGTTTCCACGTCAACCCCAAGGGTCGCCTACCTTACCGGCCGGGTCCCACCATTCAACGATAGGGCCGATACGAAATTTCGCTAGACTCGCGAGGGACTGGAACCTGACGTTTCCGTCTGAAGGGCTCACACCTGACGATTTTCTACGAGACCTCGAGCGACACGCAAATGCTGAAGACCTCTCAGATGAACAGATTCTTCAAATTGTTCCAGATTTACTCACCAAGGACGCTCGCACGTGGTGTAGACTTTACTCACCAGGGTGGCGTACGTTGGCAGATTTCATCCACAGTTTTGAAGCTTTCTACGGATTATCCAAAGACGATAGCATGATCTGGGCGCGTATCGCCGAGAAGAAACAACGCGTCAACGAGCCGGCGAGAGAATTCATCGTCTGGTGTGAACAACAGTTCAGCATGATGAATAACAAACCAGCTACCGAAATCCGGATCGGGTGGATCAGGCGGCACTTCCGACCTGAGCTCTATAGGGAGCTACGTCATCGGACGTTCAAGACCATCGAACAGCTCGCGAGAGCTGCGGCCATAGAAGAAAGAGATCTCGAATTCTTGGCGCCGCGCCGAAGCGAAACGACGAGAAATACCGGCTGGACCAAAAAGCCCGAGGAGAGACGAAAATTACGTCGAGTCGAAGACCAAGAAGTCACGGAAGACTCCGGAAACGAACCGTCGAGTCAAACCCCCTCGACGAATCCGCACTCGAGCCAGAGCAGCTCCGAGGACGAAACACCGGACGAGACCAAGCTCGAAGCCCTTAGAGACTCTTCCTGCTGGAATTGCATGGAACGAGGACACCGCGCCGATCGTTGCACAAAGGCGTGGGTTAAGCGTTGCTTTCGGTGCCGCAAAAAAGGAGTCACGAATGCAACGTGCCAATGTCCACTCAACGGGGCCTCGAAGACAAAAAACGCATAAAACCCGACGGTGAAGCAGCTCACCGATCGGAGGGACCTCAGGCTGCAAAACCCCCCACCACCGAGACTACAAGAACCAAGCCAGGACAAGGGACTTATGAGAGGCAGAATAAAACGAGAGTACCACCACCCGGAAACACAAAGAAGAAAACTTCACGTCGTCCATTCTCAACTACCGAGGAAAAAGAGAAGCCTCTCCGAGAAGTGACAACGAAGGCTGTGGAGCCCATAGCTGACCTCCCTACAGAGGAGACCTCGGCTATAAAACCTCAAACCGGAAGGAAAACCGTCCAAACCGGGATGGAGCCCGCGACGTGTGGTGCGGAGGCACCGGACACCAGAAGCGGTAAATCTGACAAAAGCGTAAAGCCCACGAAGTGTAAATCGGGAGTACCGAGCACGAGAAGTGGTACACGCGCCGGCAAGGAGAGCCTCGCCGGCACCGAGAGTGAGAATTCCGCGGGCCCTTCAGATGCAAAGAAGGCCGGGAAAAATAAAATAAAGAAAAATAGGAAATCCGCTAAGGCGAAGGAGCGGCGACTCGCGAATACAACGCAAGCACGCTCAAACGAGGACCGCGAGCATACCGGGTCGAGCGAACTCCCCGAAGGCGGCTACGCGTCCCCAGAAGAAGGAAGTGGAGAAGAAATTGACATCGAAGAAGAAGATGCCATTTACGCAGGACTTCAATCATGCCAGCGCTTCCAAGGACCGAGAATAACCGCTACAGGAGGAATAAAGGCCACTGCATGCTGCCCAATTCGTGAAAAGGTGCCGAGTCACGAGAGAGAAATCACCCTCGACATACCACAGGTGCCGTCAACACGCTCGGCAACGTTGTATACGACCGTCTTTATAGGCGGAAAGGATTTTATCGCCCTCGTCGACATGGGGGCCAACTTTTCCTTCATGTATCGGAAGGTGTACGACAGCGTCAAGGATCAAGCCATCAAACACGAGCAGGCGCTAGCCCCAGCCGCGTCAGCGACTCTGGCAGATAACCAAAAAATTACCCCACAGCTACACAAGGCGTTCATGATCGACATCGCGAACGTGGGGGGTATACAATGGTTTTCGGTGATGGAGCATCTCGTCGACGAGGTCATTCTCGGAATGGATTTTTGGCTGAATTGGGGTGTTCGGATACACGACGATAATTCGTGGAGCGTCGCAGTTTCGTCTGTCAAGATCCCATTCAGGATGTACAAGGCACCCACCAACAAGATGCGCCGCCTCATAGCGTCGGAGACGGAACAGCTCAAGGCCTTACTATCTTCTGTAGAGCAGCGACTTATCGCCTATGATATGGGCTGTACGGACTTAATCACGGCTCAAGCCCTACAGAAGACCACCGATTATTCGCGACGCGTTGAACGCAGAAGTCGATCGTATACGTTCGAAAGGATATGTCGAAGAGTGCCAAAGTCCATGGGCTTTCCCTCCACTCGGCGTTCCAAAACCAAACGGCAAGATACGCTTCTGCGTCAATTATAAAAAACTAAACGAGAAGACGGTGATGTCCGCATGGCCATTGCCGAACATGCGATCAATTCTTGACGCCCTCCATGAGGCAATCATCATCTCGACCATCGATCTAAGTGAGGCTTTCCACCAGATCCCCATGGACGAGGACTCAAAACCGATGACCGCCTTTATCCTCGAGTCAAAGGGGCTATTCCAGTATTCGAGGATGCCTTACGGACTCTGTGGAGCACCGGCCACCTTCCAAGAATTGATGGACAAATTGAAAGAAAAAATACGACAGAAACTTATCGCCAAAGGCCGCGAGGAGCTCATAGGAGCGATCTTCGTCTATCTAGACGACTGGATCGTCGCGACAAAAACCTTCGACGACCACCTGCTTCTCCTGAATGTTCTGTTCGACACCTTGATCGAGGCCAAGCTCAAGGTCAATTTAGAAAAGAGCCACTTCGCCGTTCCTGAAGTCAGATTCCTCGGCTTTATCGTCGATAAAGACGGACTCCGCCCAGATCCGGAGAAGATCGCTCCCCTCAAGGTCATCGAGAGGCCGAGAGATCGCAGGAGTCTACGCCGCTTCAATGGGATGGTCAATTGGTATCATCGCCATCTCAAGGACATCGCCAGAGTCCAAGACCCTTTAAACCGCCTGACAAGCGTCAAAGTACCCTGGCGATGGGGCGAAGAGGAGGAGAACGCATTTCAATCGATCAAGAGAGCGCTGGAAAATATTCCCACTCTCTCGGCTCCCGATCCGAAATTACCGTACGTCCTCTACACGGATGCGTCCGATACAGGACTCGGTGCTGTCCTCACACAACAAGGGCCGGATAAGGAACACCTGATTTATTGCCTCAGTCGAGCTCTCAAGGGCGCAGAGACGAGGTATACGACGACCGAAAAGGAATGTCTGGCGATCGTCTGGGCTGTCGATAAACTCAGATGCTACTTAGAAGGAACGCCGTTCCGAGTCGTCACCGATCACAACTGCTTGAGGTATCTCGTCTCCATGGAGAATCCAACGTCGCGACTCGCTCGGTGGGCGCTCAAACTCCTCTCACACAAAATCACGATCGAGTATCGAAAAGGAGCGGAGAACGAAGCCCCGGATTACCTATCAAGGCAGTTCGAAGATCAGACCGAAGAAGCCTCACGGCAGGAAATCCTGCAGTCTGTATCGACTCAAGAGAAACTGCGATTTATGCAATCTAACTCTTGGATCGACCGGAAGATCGAGACGGTAAAAAGACGACCCGATGCATGCCCAGAGTACAAGATCGACGACAAAGGACGACTTTATTACTGTCGTCCACACCCTCTTAAGAGCATCCTGGAGGACAAAACGGCTTGGAAAATGGTCGTACGGGAGGAAGAGATACTCCCGATACTCGAAAAGAATCATTGTCCAATAGACGCGGGACACTGGGGGACAGAAAAGACGTACCATCGCATCCGGGAAAAATATTATTGGCCCGGAATGTACCGCGACATCAACGACTTCGTTGCGCAATGCGAGGTCTGCCTAAAAAACAAAGCGGATAACTCGAAAAAACGGGGCTACTTGGGCCAGCGAGAATTCCAACATCCTTGGCAAAGCATCTCGGTCGACATTGTAGGCCCCATGCCAAGGTCAAAACGAGGAAAAACAGTTCTTCTCGTCGTAACTGATTGCTACTCTCGGTGGCTTGAATGCACGCCTTTAGCGGCAGCGAATGGGAAGTCCATCGCGGGAGCACTGAGACAACTTTTCCATCGATGGGGGTCTCCAGAGCAGATAATATCCGACAACGGGACAGAATTTGTCAACAAGTTTCTCGACGACCTGAGGGAGGAGTTCGGATATGAACACGTGCTCACGCCAGTGTATCATCCTCAGGCGAACCCGGTCAAGAGAGTAAATCGAAACCACAAACCGATGCTGTCGAGCTTCCTCAAGGAATCCAAACACGATACGTGGGACGAGTTGGTAGACCTATTGTGCCAAGCGTACAATACGTCGACCCACTCCTCTCTAGGAGTCAGCCCATTTTATTTCGTCAACGGCTGGGATCCTCGAAGGCCGGGAGACACATATTCCCCAGAAAAAACAGCGGGAAGTCAAAAGTGGCTGGAACGCGTACGTAGGATGGACGAACTTCGGCATCGGATCGAGCAAGAGATGAAACGGGCCCAAGATAAACAGAGAAAGCAATATAATAAACACGTCGAGACGGAGGCACCCGCGCTAAAACTCGGCGATATTGTTTATTACCCTAACAAAAAGCTTTCTAGCAAAATTAACAAGTACAGCGCCAAGCTCGCCCCGAAATATCTCGGCCCAGCACGAGTACAATATGTCCACTCTCCCCTAGTCGTTTCTATCTCAGACGACTCGGGGAAAGTCATCGGAAAATATCACGTTTCGGATCTCAAACTTCCGAGAAGAAGCACGAGAGACCGAAACAACCAAAACAATTCGATTAATACTCCTTCTGTTCCAGGAATGCCGCGAAGAGTCAGATCCGGCCGAGGGTACTCTCCAAGGACTTATCGTCCGTACGAGTATACGTCCCCTGAGAGGGCAACGGAAGTTCCCGTCCGGAAGGCCGTTGACGCCTGGTGGCGTAAGCCGCCCCTCGCAGTGGCACCGAAGGAGACCACCCAACAGCCGCTCAACACCACCGTGAAGCCGCTAGAGGGTGAAGTCGCCCCAACACCCTCAACATCACGTGGGGAGACGGGAACACCACCGATACCGGCGCCTAGGACCCGAATACCTCTCAAGGTCATGCCTATATCGGCACAAATTGACATGGCCGGTACATCAGCGGCCAACTGCAACGACCGAGGTGGCTCCGAGAGAGGCACGAACGACGAAGACGTCCTCGAGTTACACGCCCCGAGCGATTACGTCGGGTCGGCTTCGAGCGACGAAGACGAAGAACTCGAGACGAGAGGACCCAGGTGCGCCCTGCTCCGCGCAGAGACCGTCGGAACGAAGACGGAGTACGAGGGGGTCCACGAGGATCTCATCGTCACCTCGCGTGGCCAACTCGAAGCCCACGTCGCCCAGGAGGTCGAAAAACGCATCGCCGAATTGGATCTCGTCCCTCGACGAGTACCGGCTCCCCAAGTGTCAATGGGGACACAAACACCGACCGTCCGATACAGGACCGAAGGAACGCAGACCAAATACTGCCAGATTCGCCCCTTCCGCCCTGACCACGTAGTGGGCACTAAAGCCGGACCATGCCTGGAGTGCGGAGGAAAAGACCACGGGTGGCAGCTACACGAACCGCCGTATCAAAGTATGTTCTGCCCAGTGCATAGCATACAGAACGTGACACGTGAAACATGCCCATGGCCGCACACTCCCGGCGAGAAAGACCGTTGCTGCTCAGAGTGCGAGGTCATCTTGTACTGTTACAACCCCACGTGCTCTCGGTGTCAGCAGCGTGAGAAAGAAGACCGTCGCCGAGCCAAGGCCGGCCAAGAACCGATGGACTTCTACCGGGTTAAGCGCTGGGAGGAGAACTTGCTACGCAGAAGGCGCTGAGACGCCTCCGTAAAACGGACCAGGGCGGAGCCCACAATCAAAGACTTTATTCTTTGCCCTTTATTATTTTCGTTTTCGTGAGTTTTTCCGACATAATTGCTCGGGGTGTCGGTAGTCTTCGAGTCCGAACACCCCTCCCCAGTGCCGCTGTCTCTATCCGCGAGTCGCGGGTTAGCCGGTACGTATCGCGGCAAGGTCAAGGGACCGCGTATAAAATTTTCCCTTCCTGGCGCCCATTTTCGGGATTTTAGGTAATATTTGAGTTTTTATAAAGATTTCGAGGGCACTTCTTGGCCGGACTGCACCCCAATTACCGCCGCAATAGGGGGAAGTGACGGTCCGTGTTACAGTGTCTAAAAATAGATTGAATTATAATCATTATTAAAATGTAAATTCGAATGTAAATTAAAATGTATTATATTGTTCGATTAGTTATAATCAATAATAGTGTGTAAAATGAAAATAATAATTCATAGATTTATGCTATTTGTATGAACGGTGTCGACTGCGGACGTAACAATAGATACCGGTAGTCAGATCACCTGTATATCGGACGAATTTTACACACTATTAAAAAGTAAAGTAGATTTTTATGAACTTCCGGTGACAAATATATCGATATCTACGGCAGTAGGAAAAAAAAGAAGCACGGTAAAACGACAGATTTTATGTCAAACCAAAATCGGTGACAGAATTTCACAGCACATATTTTTGGTCGTTCCCTTTTTAACATCCACATGCATTTTAGGCACTGATTGGCTTAATAGAAATAAAGGAATCATTAATTATGAAGACAAAACAATCATCATACAGAAAAACCGACTTGACTCTAGGTTAGTGATGTTTGACGAGAATGTGTTAGAGAAACTCCAAACTGTAAAATCTAAAATTGGAATGGATATTAAAATAATCCAGCTCGAAAATGACACAAATAATAATAAAGCAAAAAGTTCAGAACCGGAAATATCTGTAAAAATAATTACAAACAAGAACAGGGAAAAATTAAATGTAGGGGTATCGTCAAATAAAGGATTAAACTCCGAAACAAAAAACAAAGTAACAAATACTTGTGAAAATAATCATAAACGAGATAATAAATGTAAGTTAAAAAATGATATGTCAAATAATGATAATATTGATGGAAATGTATGTATTAATTTGGAAATGTTATTTCGCGAAGCTCAAACGGAAAAATTTCAGAGCGAAAAGAATTATAATTGTGTCGAAATAGCGAGGCCAACGATCGTTTCATCGAAGGCTTGTATTAAAGAAAATCGGAGTACAAATAACTATGAAGGCGAAAAAATACAATCAGAACATAGCGTTCCGGATCCGGATCTGAGTTATGGATATGTAAATAATATAGTAATATCAAAAATAAACAAAAAAATTAAAAATCATGTTTATAAAAGCAAAGGAGTAAGCTCAAACAAGCTCGAGTCTTTTTCACTGACGTCGCTGAGTGGGGGTCGTGCCGAGGCTATCTCGAATCTAATTGAAAAATACAAAACTATATTTTCCGAAAAACCTGGTCTTACCACAATTTACGAACATGAGATCAAATTAATCGATAAAAAACCAGTGTCATACCATTCATATCCGGTGCCAATTCATTTAAAAGAGGCAGTAAGAGGCGAGATAAAAGATATGTGCGATTTAGGAATTATCGAACGAGCGGTTAGCTGCTACTGCAATCCGTTACGTATAGTTAAAAAAAAAGGATGGGCGTGTTAGGGTTTGCTTGGACGCACGATACCTTAATGCAATAATCGAGGGTAATAGTGAAGCTCCGCCAATTATTAGCGAGGTTATCCAAAAGCATAATGGAAAGACATGTCTTACTACACTAGATCTTACGCAAGGATATTGGCAAATACCCCTCACGAAGGAATCTCGACAATATACCGCCTTTTTATTTGATGGTCATGTGTATCAATTTCGAGTTGTGCCGTTTGGACTAAAAACGTCCGGCAGTGGATTTATTCGAGCGTTAAGTAGAGTTTTTCGAGATGATTTTTCTGAATTTCTCACATACTATATTGACGATTTACTGATTGCCTCAAAAAATTACGCTCAACATTTGATCCATCTAGAGAAAGTATTCGAAAGGCTAAGCAAGTACAATTTCACGTTACAATTAAAGAAGACGACCTTTTGTCGAGAAAATGTGAAATTCTTGGGATTCATTCTGTCATCCACGGGGATAGCTCCAGACCCGTCAAAAATCGACATAATTGTAAATTTCGACGAACCCAAAAGCAAATTACATCTGCAAAAATTCCTAGGCGTATGCAATTATTATCGACAATTTAGTTTGAAACATGCAGAATATGTTGACCCATTGCGATCGTTGCTGAAGAAGGATATAAATAATTAAAAGAAAATTTTAGGCGCACTGTAGAACTAGCGCACTATAGGATCGACAGAAAGTTTTACGTACAAACCGATGCATCAGATAAAGGAATAAGTGGGATTTTATTTCAAATTGATGAACAAGAAAATAAGCAAATTGTATCGTTAGTTAGTCGAGGATTAAGGCAAGCGGAAGTAAACTATACTACGACGGAGAAAGAGCTTTTAGCTATTATATATTCTATCAACAAATTCCGCGTATATCTACTCGAACGCCCGTTTGTTATTATCACCGACCATCAGGCTCTAACGTTCGTAAATAAAACGCCGTTTCACACTGCTCGGATTTGTCGATGGCTTTTGTTAATTCAACAATACTCGTTTACAGTCGAATATTGCAAAGGAAAAGATAATATGGTGGCTGACTTTTTCAGTCGCAATCCTAATGGTAAATTTGAAGAAGAAGAGTCGAAAGAAATTATAATATCGAGTCTTATGCTGGGTCACGTCGATGATATTTATGGAGTCCCAGGTGATGGCTTGATTATGATTAGCCAACTCGAATTAGATCCGTACTTCAAAAAAGAACTAAAAAATTTAGGTAGAGCGCAAACAGAAGATATGTCCTTGATGGAGTACGTGCGAAAGTGTGAGCAGGAACGTCCTGACGAGATCCAAAATTATAATGGAGTATGGTTTTGCCGCAGGTCAAGGTCGGAACAATGGAATATTTTTGTACCTGCGCAATTAAGACAGCTCGTGATTCGATGTGAACATGACCGAATAGGGCATATGGGGGTTTGCAAAACACTAGCGCATTTAAAGAGATTCTTTTATTGGAGGGGCATGCCGAGCGACGTCAAGCGATTTGTATTAACCTGCGATTAATGCCAACGAGTAAAATATTTGCAGAGGTCCATGGAAGGCGAATATTGTCAAGTGAAGTCGGAAGCGCCTGGTGATCTCGCGACAGTTGATTTTTACGGACCACTCCCCAAGTCAATCGGAGGGGTGCAATATATTTTTGTGGTAACGGATGTGTCACGTCTGCGGAAACAAGACAGATAACGATCACCGTTGGTCACCGGGTTATAGTCTCTATTTTTAGCCCGGAATGTGCCGGACTGGGGTTAGAGTTGAACAAACTGTGCGTTGATTAACTTTTTACGC
>JABMBV010005629.1:0-10563 GCA_018906735.1 Mesochorus sp. PSUC_FEM 10030011 | reverse complement strand
TATTATTATTATTATATACATGAGCAAACTCTTGCCTGGGATGAGAGAAGATATGCTATGCATAAAGCCACAGATCGTGTAAATGACGTAGTAGTTATGTGTGAAGTTGCATTCGGCAAACCCTTATTCGGCTCTCTTTTTATCCACATTTTGTTCACTTCTCGAAATGATCCTTCGAGCCGACATATTGTACGTTGTAAATATTATTATATCGGTTCATAAAATGTATATAGAGATTATATTGTGTGCAATAAAATTTGGAAAATTTTTGGAAGCACAAGATTTCTATGGATTTAGTACTTAATTCTTGTACAGATTTTTAATATCACTTGTAATTATTATAAAAATAACGTGATATTTTTCCTCTCATCATCTTCTAGACTAGGCACATTGGATTCTTGGAACTTTTTTTAAATGCTTTTTCTAACAGAAGGTTGGAAACTCGTAAGGGTGCATCTTGTTATTTTTCGTTTTCACTTTTTTTTTTCTAACCAGCCGCGGTCTTTTGCCGCATTAGCGAAGGAGTTACGAGCGAGTGCAGAGGGGGTTGGTGGTCTTCTTCTTAAGCTGGTTCAACGCGTTCTTACTTGGCTCAACGTTCGTTAACGGAGAAGGATGAAGAGAGCAAGATAATTGCAAGAACAGAACAGCGAGATGAGGCAGTATGGGAAGAACGATGGATGAAACAAGGAGAGAAAAGAGCCATGTATAGACAAGAAAAAGACTCGTTTATCAAGAAATTCACGGCATCGTGTAAGAGCTCACTCCTCTGCTCTTTAACTCATTTGATTCTTTTAATTTTTTTTTTTTTCTTTTACCTTTTTACCCAAAGTTTCTTGCATGCTCCCTCTGGTAAC
This sequence comes from Mesochorus sp. PSUC_FEM 10030011, assembly GCA_018906735.1. Lineage (NCBI taxonomy): Eukaryota > Metazoa > Arthropoda > Insecta > Hymenoptera > Ichneumonidae > Mesochorus > Mesochorus sp. PSUC_FEM 10030011. The sequence continues at coordinate 9,706 of JABMBV010005629.1, read as the reverse complement.
ATCCTGCAGTAACATTATAATATCCATTATAATATTGTATGAATTGGGTGGGTATATGTGCGCGTTCGCAACTACGCAATCGTAAAAGTTTTACACAAGATTGATTCGCAGCTTGTTATTTGTGGCTCGCGCTAAAGTATGATGGGCTAAATTTTTTTCCTCATTCTTGTTGCTCTATTTTCTTCCCTGGCTGCGGTTTGGTTCAACGAACGGAAATAATGATTTGAGCTATAAAAATGATGCCCTCTAGTTTTTACAGTATGTGTTGGAAATACGGATTGCTGTGTATTCTTAGTGGGGAAACCTAGGATGAGAGTTTGCAGAATGGAAATTCTTCTTTAGAATATTTCTTCTCCAAATCTCGTATCCATGAAGATCGTAACGTAGAAATGAGTTATCGTAGCCACGTATTTAAAAATTTCGCTAAGGTAGAGTGTACTATCTCAAATTCATAAATCTTCATTCAACTTAACAATTAGTTTACTTCGATCTATGTTTTCTAAAGAGTGACGATGGTTTTCCCGCTGATATACGATCGATGATCATCTATTTTAACTAGTTTTAATGAATAATGTAATGCAATTAATCTGTTCATGTGAGATAATTATGTATGAACGTTCATCATAATTATTTATCGCATCGTTTAGAAAGTGCATCACTCGCAGTTATAGCGACTTTGGATATACTCGAATTGGGTTTTATTCCTTAATACGATTGAACGCCATATGAAATCCATATAACTTGGCGACAATTGTGTTTATTACCTGCATTTATTGAACTACATATCCTTTAAAGAAATATTTCCTAAAAAGATTCTTTAATGTATAGCAAAGTATATAAACAATGGTTGTATTTAAACTTATAGTATCGCATCTAAGTCTCAGATTTGGGGTTGTTTGGAGTGAAATAATCCATCTGTTAAAATGTTATTATACGAGCATTATATTCTAAGCCGAACAAATCTATAGAATGGTGAGAAAGTAGGGTAGGATGAGTGAATACTATTACTGTTAAAAGGTGTTTGAAGATTATGTATACTCGTTAGATAAGAAAAATTAGATAAAAAATATATTATGAATGTACCGATCAAGGATCTGGTGCACCGTTAGATGACTCTAAGGTGTATGAGTTTCTCGATCGATCTTAGCAGAGCAAATTTACTATCGTTTTCATTGTCGAAAGATATATATCTTAGGAGTAAGGGACGAACGTTTTTCTTACCAAAACGAGCGGACCGCAAAGACGCGAACACGAAAAGTGAGTGCGAGAACGAAAAAGACGATAGAACCTTGGGGATATGAGGGAGACCAAGGAAGAAAGAGAAGGAGAGATGAAAATGCAGATATAGTGCAAACTGTAAGAAGAGCCGGAAATACTTGGAATAAGCATTCGGAAGTTGTGTAAGTGTATGAGTGCGCGCGTGTGTGTGTGTGTGTGAGGAGAGAAAGAGAGGTAAAGATTTTGAGGAAAGAGAAAATGAGGGAAATACTCAGGAATGACGGAAAAGAGCTCCGAATGAGAAAAAGAGAGACGATAAATGGCCGGGGGAAACGAGGAATGATCGAGAGACGTGGGATGAAAGATTGAGAGTAAGAGAAACGCCGCGTTTTAGGTTCTCTCTTGAACCGATGCTTTTGCGCCTGGCGCGCTTGAAGGAAGAAAGCGCGACTGGGAGCCAAAGAAAATATACGTATATACATATATACATATATATATATAATGGCTGGGAAGAGGCAGATCGAGAAACTTGGATATATAGATCGTCGGATGGATACGACGGGATGAGGGAAAGAGAGGGATAGAAAGAAAAAAAGAGAGAGAGAAAGAGAGAGAGAGAGAGAGAGAGAGAGAGAGAGAGAGGAGGTGGCCAAGCGTAGAAAAGGTTGATGGTAGAGGAATTGGCGGTACTATAGAAAAGGATACGTTTTAGCTTGGCTGCGAAGGGGTTTTCGAATGATTTAGTCCCGCCGTGGGGTTAGATCTGCAATTTCGTTTGGAACATTTATGAGAAATATTCCTCCAGTCTCCCTTTTCACAGGTACCCCTCAAGGCCTTCTCAGGATATGTATATATATATATGTATGTGCATAAAGACGGATACCCGAGGTGCACAGCTGCCGAGGCGAGTTTAAAGAATTTTCGCGGTGCACTTATTCGAGAGACTCTCTGTTCGTTCTCTACACGACGACAACGAGTAACGTTCGACCTTCCCTCACTCATCATTTTATATATATTTTTGCGCACATCGCCCCGGGGTTCTCTTTTATCAATGGCATTTTCTTTAACTCTCTCTCTCTCTCTCTATCTCTCTCTTCGGTCACTTTCGCAGGACCAACGCTAGCTCATCTTCTTAACTCGATCAATCTTTCTAAGTTTGGCTGTAACAAAAATATGATCGAATAAAAAGGAAGGGGGGATGGGGGAGGGGGAAATTGGCTTAAGATTGAGACCTGAAGACACAAACAGAGCGATCGATTGTGAGTTTACAAAATGAAGGTGGGCTTTTTATCTCTAACAACCAAGAATTGTTTATTTAATATTAAAAAAATCAATGTATTGCTTCTTTTTTAAGAAAAAAAAAATAATAATTATACAAGGAACGTTTTATAATCGTTTGATAGAAATTCCAATGGAAGTGGTTGGTAAAGCAACAACATTTTCTCTGAAGCTCAAATTAGAATAAATCTGTCGTTTACTCGCAGAATTCAGTATTAGTGTAGAACGGAACGCGCATGGCCAAGTGTTGAACTCTGTCTGGACTACGTTAGCAAGCTCGGTGTATGTTAACCCAGCTGCGATGAAGAGGACCATAAGAGGAGAGCTTTCGTGTCGAGTTGTCAGTGGATTGTAGAGTGGCGAGAGGACATCGGATTTCGCTGAATAACGATAGCGCGTCGACTCGCTCACTCGTTTCTACTCACATTACCTTTCCAGTCATCCCATGGGATGAGCAGGGAGGGAGGAGCGGAGGAGGAGGATGAGGGAGCTTACGATAAAGGACCTTGAAGCTGATCGTAGTTGGTGTGCCGACCTCGTTCACGCGTCCTCTCATTCAATTATCGGACGCGAGGCGAGCGAACCTTTCACCCGGTCTCATCAACTCGCGCTTTTTTGGCTATTCACTTGCTCTCCCTTCTCTCCTTCTTCTCCGATACACATACACATATACTATATACCTCTTCTCTGCCAAAAATTTGCGGACAAATCCAAGTGCTCGGGAATAGAGCTTGTGTGGAAACGAAACTCGAACCTGATAATACTTTTTTATTCACCCTCGCTATTTCTCTCATTTTTGTATTCCCCATCAACCGAATTATTTCGTATTCCTCTCATATATACGTCAAAGCAACGTCAATTGCTGCTCCGCGCTCGTTAAAAGCTCAATTTTATTTATGCGGTATAAAAAGGCAGGAAAATCTTCACATGGAGAAGAGGGAGATGGGATGAAAATAAATACATTTTCTGATCCCTGTTTCCATATTTTACAATAAATTTTAAGAACAATTTAAAATCTTTTAAAAATATTTATTTACTTAATTTATGTTGAGCAGTAAAGTATAAATCATGATTTTCCGTAAAAAAGGTATAATGTTTGAAATTTTCGAATTTTTGGCCATTTTGCTGTATATTAGAATACGCGGCTGGTCTAGATATTTCACATAAATTTTTTTTTTTAATAATTTGGCGTCGAGACACTACCGCGTCTCTTAATGATATTATAATACTATAATATAACATACGTGCGTATATTAACATTAGACAAAAGAAAATAAAAACAAATAAGAAACTGCCATTTCGGACACGTGCAGATGATTCGAAAGGGTCAAGAGAAAACGTAACGACCAGATGAAAAATGTAGGAGGAAATTGACGCACGTATTGCGAGATAATTTAACGACCCGAATAGCATGAATTTCCGCAGCTATAGAGCTCTCATTCCATCTCGTTCGTTGCCTTGTCACGATTTTCATGTATTTTATAACTATTATAATTTATTATTATTATTTTTTTTAGCATGTAAAACTTTTCTGTCTCCATACTTTAACCATGTGGCGAGACGTGTTGTAGTAGAATTACGAAAAAATATCACGAGATTCCAGCGCGAGCGAGCCTGGTACAGCCAACGAAACGCCTTTTAACCGGGACAATGAAGTCACGAGTGGAACGATGCAATTATTGTGTAAATTAAAAGTCGTATCGCCATTATATCGCTGGTGTGGAGCTCGACCGCACAAGCGCGTTTGCCTTTTATCACGCCTGAAATGTCCGAAAGAGATGGAGATGAAGGGAGAAATATAAATTAAAAAAAGAGCTGAAACTACTGTGAATTCTGCTATGTGAGCTTTCTGGTCCTATGAAAAATATTATCAGGAAATGAAAGTGTAATTGCAATTTGGAAAGCGCATAAAGTAATGGCCGAGTTTTTTTTTTTTGGAACAGAACAAAAGTTTTTTCATAAAATAATTTTACATTCTTATTCCTACATCATAATATTATAATGTTTATGTTTCAACAAATTTCAAGTCTATGACTTTCTCACATTATTTATTATTTTCAAGACGCGAGCAATCATGGAAATTAAAAAGTATTCCGTAAGGGAATGGAATAAAAAAAGAGATGGACGAGCTGTTGCATATCGTTCGTAATTTTATCAGATATTCTATAATCAGCCGAAATGTATAGAGTTAGTATTATCCAGAATAGCACAAAGCATAGAGAAATGTTCCCGCCAATATTACTCGTTTGTTCTTCGCTTTCCCACGCAACTTTGTAGCCATTAAATAATTAAATTTCAACAATTACTCACAGGTATATTATTTCCACTTTACCGAGAATCAAACAAAACAAATTACCAATGGTTCTCTATCTCTCTCTTGTACCGCATTCTTCTTCCTTCACTTACTTTATGTTTAATAATAATGAACCTTTGAGTCCGCATAAACTCATACCGATTCAATAAACAATAATCAAAACATATTACAATTTACAATTAGCTGTTATAGATATTGAGAACGCACAACTTTTTTTTCCCTCACGTTCCAACTCTTCCCTTCTATTTATCCGATATTTATTCAATATACTTCATTTTACACTATCTTTTTATCATTCCTCTTTCTCGTCCGTTCACCGAATACGACGACAATTATACAGCCATAAAATGCCAGAGGGAATAGAGGTGTAGTTTGGGACTTCACTGAGCTGATATTTCATCAGATATTCAAAAATTTCTTCAGAATTCGAAATTGTGTCTTTTTCGTCTTCCCACTTTTTCTTTTTTTTTCTGATTACATCGAACTTTCGATTGAGATCTTATGGTTTTTACTCCATTATTTTTATCATTCTATTATTCCGCTTATCCCTGTTCTCGTGATATTTCAACATTTTTTAACACGAACTTTTTTGATATATAACTTTTGATTCGATTGCTACGGAATCAGATCGATTTCTAATAATGTTTTATAAATTTTAATAAAACTTTTTTCCAAGCGATAAAACAGTTATATTGTAAATGATAATTGATCAGTAGATGAATGTAGATTTTTTAGGTAAAAAATAGAGAAAAAAACGGCTTGTAAAGGAGAGAGACTTTCCGTAGAAAAAAAAAACTAGACCGCAAGAAAAGATCGACGAGGGTTTTAAAAATAAAGCTGAGAGTTGGAGCAAAGAAGACAACAAAAAGGATAAGGAACAAAAACGAGCGTCCAACAAGCGATGCTCTATAGCGAAGAGTGTTTGCAAGTTTAGGCGCTCCACGCTCGAAACATACAAACCCGTGGGAGTCAGAGTTTTGCTAAAACGTTTTGGCTGATAAATCTTGTTTACAGATAGGCAGGCTCGCAGGTGATGCCGGGGACCGGAGCGTATGTGCTTTGCGCGTTTCGCTGCGGGGCCAAAAGGAAGAAAATTGTGAGTTCTCCGAGCAGTTCTCTCGAGGGCTGGACGGAAATACTATAGACGTTGTGCCGTACCGCCGAGGATAGAGCAAAAGAGGATAAAGCAGCGAGTGAGATTGAAATGATCGAGAAAACATGGGAACCGAGGGGGTTTCGGATGAAACAGAGGTCTCGTCAAAACTCGAAACTCGATGGGAACTTTCAATTCTACGTGGACATAAAGGTTATTCAAAGGGGAAAACGAGTAGATCCATAGGGATTTTCGGCAAAGAGCGACAGTCCGTGAGATGAAGGAAACTGTGCGTGTGGTATACATATTTCGCGACAACAACAAGAACAACAAGGACAACAAGAACAACAACAAGAACAAGAACAACAACAACAATAATAATAATAACAATAACAACTAAAACTACAACAATAGTGATAATCTTGGTTTTCTTGATGAAAGTCTTGGAGGATAGGAGTCAGGAACCTATGCAAAAGAGGAGAAGGATGAGGATGAAGATGAGGACGTTTCTAAGAGACGAGACAGCTGTCGCTTCCACCCTATCGCTGCCTGTGAGGGAGGGTCTCAAGACGCGAATGCTTTCGCTTTTCCTCTTCTCTCTCCCTATCTCCCTCTCTTTCTCTCTCTCTCTCTCTCTCCCTCTCTCTCTCTGTACCAATTCTCTTATTTCTCGGTCTCTTGGATGTTCCATGAATTCTCGATTCCGGAATAACGGCAGCGAATACCTCCCAGGGCACGCTTTCCTGCGAACGGATAAATCAGCGTTAGGTAGAGTCGACGGAACGTGCGATAATCGCATGTCTTCTCGCTTTCTCGTTTCTCGATCGGAAACCCAACTCGGCTCAACAGATAGCGACATAGAGTTATATGGATCTGTTGAATCTTGTATAAATGTGTGTAGATTCATACACGCGAGAGGAAATGTTTCCTAAACTGTGCACTTCAATGCGATATGACTGTATTTAACGTTCCCTATGATAATTAAGACGCTGTTGGGCGAGTAAATTACGGATCCTTGAAATAAAATTCTATATCATGATTATCATAGCTTTATACGCACTTATGACATTCAAAGGAAACTGAGTCAGAACTGAGCTTTCCTAATAATATCGTGAGAATTACTCGTAATCGAGATGGTAATGAGAGAGATTAAATTAGATTACATGTGGCGTTTGTTGTTCGGTATTTCAAACGAAATATAAAGAAAGAGAAAGACATTCATAATTTTTATCTTTCTTGAAACAAATCCAAACAAATTCATTAAATAAAGAATTTAAAATACAGTACTACTTCATCATTATAAGAAATAGCAGGACGTTTAGTGTTCCTTCACTATTACATGTATTTTCGATTTCTTATAATGAGGCAGTACTGTACTGTTAAGTAACAAAAAACAAAACATAAAATAAAATATAATAAAAGGAAAAGAAGATTTGTTTGAATGGTGCCATTTAATAGATTAAAAGAAGATTTGCGGAGAAAAGGATCAAGAATATTTCTTTAGTTCGTGGTCCCTTACTTGCTTCTCGTTCTTCCTCTTTCATTTGTACTTTGGGTCCTTAATGTCTGTCTCTAGTGAAAAAGAGTCTCTTGTATATAACATAATAAATTTGATTAAAGTATTCGGATTTCCTTGTTCTCTGACGGAACTAATTAGCGCTCAGATTGATGAAAATTAATAAGGATTATACAGAGCCCTGTCAGTTGACAGGATCCTGGTTATATGCTACAGGAAGGGAAGACTTGAAAAAATCCTATCTTAGAACATAATGTAAAATAATATAATATTACAAGAGAGAAGAGATGAAGTACCAGTTTCAATTCGATACTTTAACGGAGACCCTCATTTTTGTTAAGCTATCTTTACATTCATTTTCATCAACTTTATTATACAAATAATATGTTGAAGTAAACAATGGAAAATCATGATAAAATGTAATTGCCTTTATTGTTGAGAACGTCTTTTTTACGAAATCCGTCATCCCTTAACGAGAGTCGGAATATTAAATGGAAAAGGCTATTCTGGTATTGCTATTTCAGCATTCACCGCGTCTTGTTTCATTCTGCTGATTCATTTCATTTAAGGGATATATATCAGATGCGCAAAGGAGGAAGTTGATTCGGGCTTTCGGACAAGCGACTTTTTACTCCCTTTTTTTTTCATCGTTGCCACGCTAACACCCGTTTTCTCGTGCTGTTTCAGCATCATATTAAGATATTTTCTTATAATATTCTCATGCTGAATTCAAGAAGCAAACGGTTTACTGAAAGCCCACTTGGTATTTATTGCTTCTGGTGCTTCCTGGTTTATACCGTTTTCCCCTTTCCCCTCTCTTATTTTGTTTCTCTCATTATAGAATACCATTTCATAACTGGGATCTTGAATCCGTGACTATAAATGGCTATTCTACCTTCCTGAAGGATGCCGTTGAAAGCTTGAAAAACTTGAAATGTTCACCGAGAAGAAACTACTGTTTCGCTTGGCTTCTTCATTACAAGCGTATAGTTAAAACACGAAGGTACAGCGAGAGATAGTTTAAACGGGAGTTGCAAGTACTCGAAGAGTCCTATAACTCTCTAGGAACGAAAATGTAATTGCCCAATTTTATGGAGCGAAATCCTTAGGTTCTTCTTCTCTTGACAATATCCTCCACTGTCTATAGAATAATAATCTATATAATAAAAATAACGAGAGTCATTTATACTCCACTAGTTATCGTTGCTTTTCTCATTTACAATTCTTATTCAAATTTTTCCTTTACTATTCTTATATCTCGAGTTAGCTTAAAGTTTTTTTTTTATGGTATATAGTTTTGCCTCTAATCAGCTCAGGATTGTTCGTATAGATACGCGCGTGCATAGCGTTAATGAAACAAAAAAAATATAATGATAATGTAAATCAATCGCGCCGTGACTTTCATTTCCGGCACTCATCCGCGCGCAATATTATCCCCGCCCGGGGATTATGCCAGCACTCTACCTTTCTCTTGCGCGCGGGCTATTTCCGGGATATCGTTGGCCGTCTCTCGTTTCCGTACCCTCTAACTCGATCCGATCGATTTAGCACGACGCGCGCCATCACCATGCCCGACGCCACGCCACGTATAGCTCTCGCGCTGCTCTGCTCGATCCGCAATTTTACGGATACGACTCTCGGCCGACGCCGCCATCACCACCACCACCACCACCACCACCATCACCACCGTACACCAAGCCGCCACCGATTCATTTTCCGGAGATATTCACTTTCCCCGGTTCCGGTAGCGTGACGCGAGCCCCTTTCCCCTTCCCCGTCCCAGCGGCTTCTTCCACACGCTGACTGCTCTTGCATCCATGCCCGTACCCATCAAAGCCCCCAACGTCGATGGTAATAACACGCCGATAACTCGGCGTAGATCGTAATTCCCATGTTTGAGTCTGTAGCAAAATTCCCATTCCTCGTCACTTCCCCTTCTCTTGTTTTTCTCCTTTTTTTTCTCTTTTTCTCTCTCTTTTTGTCGATTATTTTTAACTCAAAATAGAACTGCTTTTTTTTACTTATCATTTAATTTACAGCCCACAATAATACTACGCATGTATTGAATTTTTTTCGCTTTCTCATAATCACGGGTGACATTATAATGGTTTACGATCGATTTTCCGTCGTAATAATTATGCAACACGTAACGATAGATACCGTAGTAATGGCACTTATATTACAACGGTCAATGCTTCTTATTCATGGGAAATACCTTTCATAAAATATTGTGTGAATACTGTAATATTATAGTACATATATTTCAAATTTACAAAATAATTAGAAA
>JABMBV010005618.1:0-10567 GCA_018906735.1 Mesochorus sp. PSUC_FEM 10030011 | reverse complement strand
TAAAAAAATTATGATTTTTAAAGTTTGTCTAAATTTTCCGACTTTCCTTTGTAAATATTCCAATTTTTTTTTTCATTCTTGAAAACTTTTTCAAGATCACAGCGAAACAAAACGATAAAAGAATCACGCATATCCATTGTTCGATTTATAAGTGATAATCTTGAGTTCGTATGGAAAATTCGTAGAAAAAAGCACATTTATTTCCTGAATTTCTTAATTTTATTCGACAATTTTTTCAATATTTATTTTTTTACTTGAACTATTGCGAACATTAAAAAAAATTAGCCAAATCAGTCTAATCATTCTCAAATGATGTGGTCACTAATGAACAGCATCTCACTTTTATGTTTATAGACTCACCATCAGTTAAATACAAAAAATAATAATTCAATGAAAAAAACTCGTAAATGATGTGCAGAAATCGTTCGCCAGAGTTGTCATGAGAATCGACACACTGAACTTTGTTTTATTTCGACTTTTTTTTCTCCACATCAGACCCGAGGCACTTTTTAAGCCTTAAGTTCGACTGAAACGATTCCAATGTTCATCTATGCGATCCGAACAGATGGCTCGATAAAAGCAAATGGTGATCACGAAAGAATGTATCTCCGATGAATTCTTCTGCATCCGGATTCCACACATTTCTTTAGTCTTTTTTTTCTCTTTGATCATTTGTGCATCGTGAAGAAAAATAAAAATAAGAAAAGTAGAATTTTTCATCTGACTGATTGAAACAAGAATTTTCCATTTTTTAAACAAGTTATTTTAAAAAAAGAACCTGCAGTAACGCCATTTTTTTCCTCCTTCGATCAATTCACACCATAAGTGAACATAAAAGTAGTAAAGAGTGTGAAATGGTAATCTGAAAAATTATTTGTTGAATCCAAATCCTTATCCAAACAGTTAAAACAAGAATTAACCACTGTTTCAAGATTATCATATTTTCACTTGTAAGTATAAGCAACGATCTCGACCTTTTTCCTTGTTTTCTTCATCGTAATTTATTATATTTTTACCGCAATAAAAGATAAAATAGAGGCAGTAAAAAAACACAAAAAATATTTGGGATATTTTACGAAACACAATTTTTAATATCCGAATGATTAAAAATAAAAAATGATTCACTCTTCAAAAAATTAGCAAATAAAAGAGCCTGAAGCTCCTTTTGAAATGCCACATCTAAAACAAAATCCATATTCATCAAGTAAACAAGAACTGTTTACCATTGTAATATATACGAGGTTCCATATTATATTATTCCATAATATGAGCTCCGACGAATATTAGTTTTGCGCACCTGTTGGGCCCATCAACGCGTTGGCCATACACATATGTGTGTATAAGCTTTGAAAAGCTCCCGAGAATCACCGGCGGTATGGATATTCTAAAATATCGTTGAATAAAGACCTCTTCAAAGTCAGGTCGACTTTTTTCAATAATTCTCTATAAAGCAGAATATAGACTTGCACAGTTATTTAACAAGTAAATACGGTAACGCACACAAAGGGATTCTCGTTGCGTGAATGATGAGATTGAAGCTTTGCATTAACTTATGATACACGCTGAAAGCAAATTTCTCGTTTAAATTTTCCCCCACAAAAGAGCCAATGTTAAAACGCAAGTTTCTCTCCCGTTATCTTTATATTTTGTTATCTCATTATCTTATGTCATTTTCTTCTTGTTATAAAGGGCTAATTAAATTATCTACCAAAAAAAAGTCTGTTCCTGAAGATTATTTATTTTGTTTGTAACTTTTTTTATTGTGAATTATTTCTCAATCCTGATCTGTTGCATGATAAAAAGAAAACAAATTTAAAAAATAATCATTCGATTTGAATCTTTTATGTACAAAGTCACTAATATTGTTGATGACTTTTATGAAATAATTGGTGTCAAGCAAACTATACAGAAAAAAATTAATAAAGCACATTTATAAACGTAGCAATATTAAACAATTCGTATAAAACTTTTTGGTTCAATTCTATCGTGTCGTAATAAAAGGACTTCAATTGTGTGGATAATGATAACAAGTTGTATTCCCAAATGTCCAACCGCAGGACGCTTTCGTGGTTTCTAACGTGTCGTATCAAAATTAATAATTCTCTCTATGTAGCATGAACTGTAGGTAATAATATTGGTCGAGACAGTTGGAGAAATGAGTTTTGATGTCTCGAAATCAAACTGTCAGTCTCACACACACCCTCTCTCTCTCTCTCTCTCTCTCTCTCTCTCTCTCTCTCTCTCTCTCTCTCTTGAGGACGCAAAGGAGCCAAAGCAACTAAAGACGACGCGTTTGATCATTTGACGAGGGTTCGGTTATCGAATCGATCGATTCGGACCCACGTGCGAATAGATTGTCGCATGTTTGAGACACGGAAGCGACAGAAGACGAGGATTTAGTATCAAGAATTTTTTTTTTCATGCAGTATATTAAGAGCAAAAAATTGTATGCAGTGAAGGATTTTGATTACCATAGAAGTGACAGAATTAGCATTGAAATTTCTGGTTTACATTGCCGCGAGAGACGAACGCGTGCTGTCCCGTAGTCCGATGGATCCGGGCGGTGCCAGAGCGTCAAAAGAGCCGAGAGACACGTATGGGGCATAAGGGAAATTCGTAGAATTATGAAATTTTCAGACCGACGACAGGAGACATCTCTCTCGCGGCTCGCCGGATGCTTAAAATGTATCCAGAGTTGATGCAAATTACTTCTAGAGAATTAAAATAACCTCGTTGTGACTGCTGTGCCCTTGTTAATTATTGTTATTTTTATTCTGAACTATAAATTCAGTTCCTATATGAAATTATGTTGCAAGAGGACTTAACGAAAATAAAAAAAAGTGTCTCTATTTAAAGAGAGTCAGCAAGAGGGAAAATTGAGAAAAGGGAAAAGTGACTTGATGTAAATAACATCGCATTTGCGTTTAAAACACTCGAATAAACAACTCCAATGCTACAAAACTAATAGACTTCCAATTATGCTGTTTTTTTCATAATTATTGTGGTTTTTATAAATAATTTACTGATGAATAATCGTTGATATGAATCTATTAGCTCGTCTTTCACCATTTACAAAATGCATTGTCGTATTTTATAAACTTCACCGACTTCGGGACCTATGAAACCCCCTGGATTTTTATTACAAATCTCTAAAGCTTCTTTAAAAATCTTTATTAATTCTTATAATATATTTTATTTTTTGTTTTCCTTTATTTTTCTCAATATCAATGGCTCTCTCAACAGTTTTATAGTACATTGAGAGTAAATTCGTGAAGTTTACCAATTAAATACGAGTCTCGCATTTGTTCCCATTGACTTCGAGAGTCATTTAGATTGGAAAAATTAATTGAGGCTCAAATATATTCAGAAGAAGAAACTCCAGTTAAGGTGAAGATTCTTCAACTTTTCAATCAACCATTATAATCCACGTGACGAAATTCTCTCGAGTCTTAACCCTCAATCTGTTGGCCGCACGGAATAGTTAAGCAAATGCGAAACCGCAGTTGTCCACGGAATATTTTATTTTCTCTTTCTCATTCAATCAAGCATTTTTTTTGTTTTTTCATTATCACGTAAGAAGCAAAAATTTCGTATTAATTAGTTGAATTTTTGTCGTTATCGGGACATTGGTATTCTACAAATTTTGCAATACTAGAAACGAGTGTGATCAGAAAAAGAGGAAGAGAGAAATAGAGAGACGCGTCCTTCGCGTTTATTAAATTCCGTGCTAACTCTTCTTCGCATTTTAGCAAGCTGATGAAGGGAAAAGAAGGATGGCAGAGAGCGCGAGTCGAAAACGATGGGCGAATTACGAAGTAGGATATGGGACGAGCTTGGAATAAGAGAGAAAAATAAAGAGAGAGAGAGAGAAGAAAAAGTGAGTGAGATGAGAGCGTCGCAAGGAGAGCGTATACAGAAGACTTATTGGACAAACCCTGGCATTCTCTCGGTCTCGTCTCCAACGTGTATACATGTAGAGTCACACGAGCATGAAGCTCACCTCAGCGAAAAACTTTGATCCTAATATTAATGGTCGTGAGTTATATATACATATATATATAAGTTAGGTCCAGTGGACACGATCGAGGGAGATCCTGATGGCGCCTCGGGCAACGTCGATGTTTTCACAGTTCCTCATGCTCTGTGGTTCGACTCCTTCGATTGTTGGAACAATCGAATTAACTTCGTTTCCGGTCAGCAGCGTCCATCGATATCGACTTTCCGTCTCGTTCGTTGAAACGACCTCCGCAACATCAAGGATTCTTCAGGATCTCGACCTTTCTCGAAGTGTCCACCAATACCTCTCTCCCTCATTTTATCATTCTCTCTTCTTTTTCTTCTTTTTTCTGTTTATCTTCTTCTCTTTGTATGTCTCCATAACCCCTCGGATTAAAATCATGTCCACTCACTTCCCGTGGCTTCTACCACTGACGTTCAACTCGTGTCTTCAATCATTTTGTCCCGCCTCGTCCAACCTGGACCAAGACAATTTACATCACTCGGAATTTCAACGAGCGTTGAAGCAATCGAATTGTGTTTGCGACTCTCCCTTCCCCCTTGAGTTTGCTCTGTACATATACACCACATATACACGCACCTGAATACTCTTAGGGATCATGTACAACCACAAATGGACTTTTCGAGTTGGCTTGGCCGCAGAATGCTTTATCATGAGACTAGCTCCCACCTTCAACCTCCTAATGGAACTCAGCTAATTGCCCTTGATATTTGGTCTTGATGGTTTTATCTCCCAACGCTATGTTTAATCAACCAAATTCATTTGACCTTCGACAAACATCTGTTTAGGACCATTTGCACCGTTTGAAAAGTTTCTTGTAACGGAAAACACGAGAAACTGAATTCAAAATAGTAGTAGAAAATCGACGTGAGTTTGTTAATCTCATTCCACAGGTATGTTTTTGAAAGCGCCCAATTGGCATTCAATCATAAAGGAAATAGCAGTCCAAACTGGGATCAATCAGTAGGGAATAAACTGAAATTACGATACTTTTCTTTTATTATTATTTTTTTATTTCGATGCTTACTCATTCCAAAAAATATATTCCCAGAAAAACCTTCTTTAACACATAATTGTCTAGGGATGATTGAAAAAAATTGTGATTATACTCTGAAAATATTAAAATTATTTTTTTGTCCAGATGATTTTGGAAGAAATATGCTTAGAATATTTGGGAATATTCTCGAATGACAGGATCCTTGGTTCTGCGATAAAATCCTTGTTAAGCTAGACGCAAGAGAAGATGCAACAGATCTTCACGCCCAAGTAGTTCCAATATGTCGAATAACGTAATTCAATCTGATTTTCTCTTTGTTTCGTAAATTGAGTGCTTTATCTTCTTGCCATTGCCTTCTTCCCCCAAATACAATATATGTAGTAGTTTGAACAGCCGCACAATCCTCGCAGGAATTCGCTCCTGCTACCAAAGGATTCCAAGAATGACCCGTCAAAGTGGCTCTCGCACAATGGCACGCGCAGAATATAGATATCTCGAAAACGATCTTATGCGATTCGGCGACTGGCATTCCATGACTACCGACTTATTCCCTTAGCTCTCGCATCGGATAAGAAGGATAAGAACATCCGTTTTCATGATCTCTATGATCTCTGCTGGTGGCGTTTTGTCTTTATATTGCATTTTGGAGATTTGACTTCAAGTGATGGAAAGTCAGTTTTAATCATAAAAGTTTTCGATCATCAAGCCCCCATAATGATCTAATGCTAAATTTTCTAGGGTCGAGTCACAATAATCTCGTATTATCTAATCCCAGACGTCGTTCTAAATGGAAATGGACCCAACGATATTATTACTCATTATCTCAAAAGACTTTTCGTATCTAAGAATAGATAGAGATAAATATAGGACATGAAGAATATAAAAGGAAATATTCGCCAGATAAGCAAATTGTTGGGGTGTACTCCAACCCTCCATTGGCTGGCTCCTCCCTGTCTGCTGGATGGCTCATATTGTCTTACGAATGAATGAAAGGATCCAAACTGGTAAATCGTCAGGATGGTACATTTTCGGAGTAACAGGTGCCCTCTCGATATTTCGACTGAATATGCTACTGTTGTCTGTAGCAAGATGAAGTCTCTCGTGGACTTTCACTCAACAATCAACCGCCCTAAATTCTCTCCCATTCTCTCTTATCTCTCTGGGGTTGAACCCCAATATTGCTTACGTAAGGAATTGGGTCAATGACTTATATACCAACTGGTAAGGGAGAGAGTGACGAGAAAGGGAGAGAAAGGGAGGCTTCAATTAGGAATATTCGCCTTGGT
The DNA here is from genome assembly GCA_018906735.1 of Mesochorus sp. PSUC_FEM 10030011. Lineage (NCBI taxonomy): Eukaryota > Metazoa > Arthropoda > Insecta > Hymenoptera > Ichneumonidae > Mesochorus > Mesochorus sp. PSUC_FEM 10030011. The sequence continues at coordinate 4,266 of JABMBV010005618.1, read as the reverse complement.
GTCTATCAGCCCTAATAATTCCTGAAGATACCCGTCTTAAAATACATTCCTTCAAGACATATGACCTTACGGATTGTCTACTTTTGAGCTAGTAACTCGTTGCATCTAGGAAGTCGAAGCTTTTTAATTCCTTCGAGTGTGTTCTGTATCCCCGGAAATCAATAGACATTTAAATGAGTTGATGAAGAGCAGAATTCTCCAACCCACGGAACGCAGAGTTTCTTTGATTTGTCATTCAATCCCGATCACATACAGAAACGATGAGACTTCATGCTGCAACGTTTCTAACGTTCATATGTAAATCTTGTTGCACTACAGCTATTACAACTACGATGTTACTTCTCTCAGTTCTGCAACAGAGCTGACTTAACGATGATGAAGGAAATAACGCGGGAATATGAATTAATGAGAATCAGTAATGGCGTCGTTCATAACGAGAGAATTGAAATAAAAGGAACAGAACAAAGAACAGAAGATTTTGATGATGAAATACACTTCTGCTTAGTTTTGAAAATTCAACTTTATTTTATATTTTTTTTGCGACTTAGAAACTCTTGATTTTTATTATAATGAACTTCAAAGCTGGATTCAAAGAGATTTCACGCAAATATTTCAGAATACCCAAAAAAAGCTATCATTCTCTCCAAAATAATTAAAAAATTAATTATAGTACAATTTGTTCGATATCGAAATGGAATATAAAAGGAAAATCGTCTATGGTCGAGCATAAGGATGACCCAAATCAAAACGCATTGAGTTTATCGATCTGCACGATTGCTTTTCACCAAAAGATCCATCTGTACATGGATATAATATTGGGACAGTGAAGAGACAGAATCGTTTGTGTATGTGCGGTCTGAGCACACATATTTTCTGCGCCCCTAAAACGAACGAGAAACGATTTTGCGCCCCATTGAGTGTCCAGTCATGGTTTACACTTTGTAATAATGTTTCGCTTGCGGTTTCAGATGGACGATTCACTCGTCCGATTCACACACTCATTCTCCCTTGCTGCGATATTCGAAACACGTAGGGATAAACTTTTCTTTTACGGAGGGAAGGGTTCCTACCACCCATTCAGCTGTTATTCGCATTTCACTATTGGGCATTGAAAACTTCTTTTTTCAACCGGAAACAAATGGGAAAACTGGGCTTACATATCGGTGAAAAATTTCGAAATTTTTTGTTACAGTTGCGATATACATATAGTTCAAACAGATTGTTACAAACTATGAATAATAATAATAACAACAACAACAATAACAAAAATAATAATAATAAACATTTAGATAATGAAAAAACGAATTACGATTTTTATAAAGATCATTTTTACCGATTGACCCAGAATTATATCAAAACCATTCAATCGAAACAGATTCTGATGAAATCCAAAAAATATTGGTTTTCCAAAAATATTAGATCGCCGCCATTTATGCTAATCAATATTTCCTGCATTGCATCACGAAAAATGAAACTTGTAATCGATTGAAATGTGCAACCAGCAAGGAACAAATATCGTTATCAACACAATCAGCGATCACAGCACAATTTGACGGAAACAATCGCGCAACAGCATGCTTGGATTTATCATCAACGAATAATTCGAGTCGCAAAGTTAACAAGGATTCCCGCTTAATCGTGCCTGACGATATACGGCATTCATTAAACTCAGCGTGAAAATGAGAGACGAGAATTCTCGTGATCTGCTGGTGGTATACCATCGGTGGTGGGAGATGGGCTGGAGTTTGATCAGGACGGCCTGTCACGTTGACGCTATAATGCTTAAGCCTGTTACTGGAATCACTAACCATTTTGGTAGAACCAGATAGAACATCAAAGATTTTCAGTCAGTAATGGACTGTTCCTTAGCAATTAAGGAGGTACTTAAACTGAAGCACAAACTGGAGCACAAACTTCCAATGAGTTAACACCTTATATCCCAAATTGTTTTCCAAATAATTAACAAAGATTCGAATCAAATTGTTAATCAAATAGTTAATCAAATAGTTAATCAAATAGTAGACTCTCCCATAATCAGATTAAAATAATTTTTATAGCATTTATACTCGAAGTAGATTTGCATATTTCACTATAACTAATTACAATTCTAAAGTCTCACAGAAAATAGTACAAAACGATAATTCAATAACTAACCAAACAGTCAACGTACAATTGGTTGAAGGTACAATTTAATTTTTAAATTCAAAAAAATTTGCACTTCAATATGAAACATTTTTATTTACATGATTTTTTCAACCTCAGCCCACTTACTCAAACTTTCCGGTAATTTTAGCCTCGGAAAAACGAGCATAGCTGGTAAACTCGAATTTTACCTTAAAGGGATGAAGCATCCGGTAAACACATCGCAGTCACTGAACAGGCAGAGTAAAGGCTGAAGCGATTCTTCCACAACACGTGTTAGAGCAAACGCGTAAATTACCGAGTCGGCCAGAATCTTGAGTTAGTTAGTGGAGTATTTGTACAGACTAGAAATGGTAGGAGGGTAAGTAAATTACCAGTTGTGTACCGTGGGAAACAATGGGAAACGTATATTTATATGGAGCGGAAGAGAAACGCTGGCTCGCCCTCCAGCGGGACGGGCTTCCTCCCCCTCTTCATCTTCATCCCGTTTCCTCACACTCTCAAACTCAATAAAATGTCCACCAACCCTTCCGGGGCTCGAACGCTTTCATCCGGAATCTGAGTAATCTGAGAAGCGTGAAAAACCCCACGATCAAGACGATAAAACGATCGATCATTTGCCCAAGTATCAAATTTTCATAATGCTATCGTATCACGAACGAGCACTAAAATAACTTCATTACTTAAAAATTTTGATTTTAAACGAGGATCATAAATTCTCGACGAAACAAAAAAAAATATTCATCTTTGCTTCTTTTTGTTTTTGACTATTATTCCTCATGGGAACGAACAAATTAATCTTCTCTTTCTCATTTTTCTCTTTTAATATTTTTTTAATCATGTAACAGCCTTTTTTGCGATAAACCTTGGGGAAAATGTGAACCTCGAGGAATGAAGATTCTGTATAGTCTACGATAGCGCTCGATCAAGCTGCCCTGCATTCTAATCGAACCCTATGGTCTTCGTTGTCATCTCTATAAGGAAAAATGGAGCCGACGACGACGAAGGTCGAAAAAAAAAAGAAGAAAAAGACATTTTCTCACTTTCTCGTTTCACAAGGTATTTACATATTTTATATATACATACATATACATATATATTAACTGCGATCTTGATACCCGACGAGAAAACCGAAGCGTTTTTCCCCCCGTGCATCAAAGTCATCAGCAGTCAAGCATTCGATCTTATTATATTGCTGGGAAGTGGAATTTTATTATATGGATATGAGCACTACGATCAATAAATGCATTCGGAACAACAAATTAACTTACTAATAAAAATAGTATCTAACAACTAATTTCCTTTAACATAAAATCTTTAAATATTCATTTTATAATTGACATTTTTTTTTAAACTTTTTCCCTTTAGAAAATTTTAATAAAGTTTGATTACACTTTCACATAGATATATAAAGTATTCGGGTAACTCCATATGTGCTTTCTCAGCGAAATACACCTTACGATTTCGCAGCTTTTCATTCAAGGTAAAAAAGAAAAAAAAACCTTAAAATTTGCACCGGTCTCGGAAACGGATAAACGATTTAAGTTATACGTGTACTTTTACGGATATCTGTTATCTTGTATTCTATACATATATATGTGGATATGTGTCGGTTACTTCAGTAGTCGAGTCACGATGAGTAATGCCGTGGGAGTCTGCGGCCTGCTGCTACCAACCGAGCACTCCATCTCTAACGGCATTCGAGGTTCTGTTTCGTGGCTCTGCCATATATGTATATAGATATAAACTATATACATTTTGCTATCTCTCTGTCTACCTTTATCCGACCCCTTGTTCGACAAACTTGGTATATTATATACCCCGTTATGCTTGAACACCCTCGATCTGTATGGTTCATGGGGAAAACTCGAAACCTTACACGAAATCCCAAAACTGCGGCAAAGAGAGAAAGAGAAACGAATTGATAGATGATCTCAGATAAAACCACGAAATTCTTCGGATGCCTTATCCCCTGCTAGACATTTTTTTAAGACTCTAACGATTGTCACATCTGATCCTGATCCTTTCCTCCCTCCTATACTTTTCTTTCTCTGCATAAATATATTTAGAAAATTAACTGTATCATCGAAAATTCATAATTTTTTTATTAAATTTGATATTTTT
>JABMBV010005607.1:0-10567 GCA_018906735.1 Mesochorus sp. PSUC_FEM 10030011 | reverse complement strand
TATGTAATTAAATAATATTAAAAAAATATATTGTTGGAGTATTCGAGAAGATGAAGAAAGAGATGAAAAGTAAAATGGAGGTCACGATATGGTGAATCGAATTGCTGCCGATCGGCCATCGAAACGGGACAAGAGAACCACAAAACCGACTCAGTCACGATGCCCATCGCCTTGCGTATCCCCCCTGGCTCGACTCTTCTAATCGTCGTTGTGGTCCTTCTTTTCGGACTTTTTTTATACGCTTTATCTGGTCGGTGGAGCAGAGAGCGCTTCGGCCAAGGGCCGGTGATTGGTTGAACGACTGAGAGGGATCGAGGGGCCTCCACAGAGCCAACGCCGCGGGCCCCAAGTTCTTGATACACATATATGTACACATATACGTACTGTGAGACGGAGTATCGCGCTGGTCCGTCCTACCGCTGAACAGTGCGATGGGATACGTATGGAAAATTTTGACGGGACTCAAACAGGAACAAAAATAAAATCAGCCTCCCCTACGGACAACGGACTCTATCAGATGGTAATTATGTGTACGGCTCTGATATAAGGAGATGCGCAGCCGATATTCCTATTCAAAATTCTCTATAACGGGTGAGTTTCATTATACAATATTGGTTTTATCGGCATTTTATTGATTCTTTGAATTTAAACAAAATTAACTGACCCAATAGACTTTATCTTGTCTAAACTTTAATCATTTTGCTTGCGATTTTCTTACGAATCTATCAGTTAATATGATCGAAAGAGCGTATAAAAATTTTGATTTTTAAAGTTTATTTGAATTCTTTGATAGTTATCCCAAAATTCGTTCCTGAAAACTTCTTTAAGACTATCAAAAAGTAAACAAAAAAAGAATTATACGCATCGATCGTTCGAATTGTTATAGTCTTGAATTTATACAAACCTTTATAGGAAAAAAAGTACCTTCAGTATTTTCCAAATTTTTTAAAATTATCGAGCAACTTTTCCAATTTTTCTTCGCGTTAAAATTTTACTTAGACTATCACGAACATACGAAATAAAAAAAAAACATATTGATCCTATAACGTATCATCGTATTATCACGAAAAATTCAAATATAATAATCCTTGGATAGTGGCTTCGGATAAAGATTATATTATTCTTATCGAAGTTCGTGCGGCTGAAAATAAGGAATTTATTGAATGAGCAATTGGGTTCTTGGGCTCACCCGGTACATAAAATACGTTCGAGACGGTACGTTAGCGACTGACACAGTGAGTGACGTGCGATATGGAGGAGGGAAGGGGAATCGGGCAGTCTATAATATATAATAAAAATGCATCCACACGCCTCGATGAGTTGATTGTCTGCTTGTCAGGATGCCAAAACGTCCGAACTCGTGCATTTCATATCGCGTTACGCGCTGGTACGTATATACTATATTCGCACATATATATAAGATGAATTCTCTCTCTCTCTCTATATATATATCGTTGAACCAAAGGTGGACCAGGCACTTGTGTACAACACCGGGATGATACGTCCGCCCTCGGCGATCATCCAGCATCGTTCTCTCGTCCTTATATATACTTCCTTTTTCATTTTCAAAGTTTTTTCTTTTCGTTCTCACCCGCGCTCATCCCATACCATTCATACATTTACGTGATGCACGTTCGATTTCACGAAAATCACGCCGCCCGATCGGAATGAAAAAATTAACAAGAACGTCAGCACCTTATAATTGTCTACGGTTAATCCCTTCCTCTACTATTTTTCTCTTCGGCTGTTTATTTTTCTACAAAATCCAAGATTCTCTCTATTTTCACAAGCGCTTGGATAAATATAGTACATGTATATAAAACCTATGCAAACTTCGTTGTGAACATTAAGGGCTGTGCTTGTATTCTGTTACATTCGTTCACACACGCTTTATTATAGGAACGACGAGGGCATACCTAAGTGAATTTGCATACGAGTATTCTCAAACATTTATCTCTCTCTCTGTCTTTCTCTTGAACATCGCGTTACACTTCTCTGTCCTCGTGGTACTGTTCGAAAGTGAGCATGGAAGAAGGAGGGGGGCAGGAGGGGGATAGGTAAAAGAGGCGGGCGATGATGCATCATCTCGTCTTGGCGATGGCAGGATTCGCAACCGAGAGCAGGAGACGCATACACATAACGCATAGAGAGATAGCGAGAACCGAGAACGGGAGGGCGCGCGTACACACAAGGCTCTGCACGAGCAGATGTCATATTCCCATTGTCTGTGTTGTCGCAGAGAGAGGTAAGTACTCGTACTAAGTGCTGTTTTATTTGTGTAAGAACAGCCACTTTGCTACCAACAACGCGCGTACGCGGGACACGCCCGGTATTCGTCTCTCCGGTTGCCTCCTCGCGCCTCTGCACCTTTTCCCTTCGCTGATGCGATACTCTAAGGTGCTGCTGCTGCTCCTCGTCGCTTACCCGGAGAACCCCCCGGGATGTTCCTGTGCGTTTGTGCACTTGAGTACACCCATGAAAATCACACAGAGATGAATGTATGCTCCGAGGATAGAGAAGCAGAGAGAGAAAACCCGTGGTGTAAGTGTAAGACACCGTGGCATCAAGACATTCGCGATGTGATTTTGTCATTTGAATAGACTGAGGGGAAAAGGACGTCGGGTTATAGTTATAGACCCAGGAGTTATGGAAAAATCACATAAACTTTCGACCTTGAACTGGTAAAAAAGAATCTTTAACATATGTGAAAACGGCTTTCGGCATTGTACCATCTGCCTTTTTCATCAAAATACGCATGTGCAATTTTCTTGATCATTGGCAGCAGCAGGCAATTGAAAAAACATAGAAATATGTTGTACGTGGTAGTAGTACAGACGTCATCGTCGGTTAACAAGCATCTTCGTAATCACATTAGACGGCAAAGAGGAAAGCTCGCTTACAGTGAACGCACCAGAGAAACAGTAGTAGCAACACTATAGCAGTTAGACATCATCCACACGAGAAATAGAGATATCTACTGGTCCGTAGAGTGCCCGGTCCTTCACTTTGATCTCACAGTCAACAGAGAAACTTTAGACCTCAGGATATGTCTTGAAACGTCTTGAGCGTGATGAAGAATCGATTGGAACACATTTATAATTGTGAATTGTCAGCTAACTGCAAATTCTATCGATGACTAGGCGATCGATCCAATCCAAGATCTTCCATCAGGGTACGGATATTCATCGAAGAAAATTCACGAAAGAAATCCTGATACAATAATGTTGAAGTTCTAACTATATAATACATAGGATCTTGGGCAATAGATGTTCCACGAGAACTGGATTGGCATCGGTGGCGAAGAGGCAAGGTGTAGATGTTGAGAATGAACTCGAGGAAACGAACGAGCGTGAGCAAGATGGAACAGACGAAATGTCTCCCAGCTCACTCCTACGGGCTTGTTCTCCTGATCTTAATGCCTCCATCTCTCTCTCTTCTTCATTTCTCTGTGTGATATCCCTCCGGTTGATGTCCAAAGGTGCTTCTCACACTCGTAACTGTGGAGTACGCGCACGCTTCTCCCTCCCACTTTCTTTCTCTCTCCCTCTCTCTATCTCTCGCTCACTTCCTTACCCCCTTTAGTCTTAGCAAATTGTACAATAACAATCCTAGTGGTAGAGCAGTGCGCCGCCGGATGTAGGGCTGCTGCCGTCATATAGACGTTGTGTTGCAGGGGACAGGGGGGAAGTTTTCCCGGACCAGCTTCACTACCCCCTTTTCGCGTACCATCAACGCAAACCCCATCCCTCCATGTTCACCGTAGTGTTGTGTACATTAGCGGATGCTCTGAAGGCAAGACAAACGGAATATTACACAAATACCCCGTTTCTCGACTCTCTCTCTCTCTCTCTCTCGCTCTTTCTTACGGCACGTGTATGTCCTTCTATCTCAGGACACGCCTCTGCAGAGTCTTCGAGGTTTCTCTCGCAGTAAGAGAATGTGAGCGCGAGCGGAATCATCAAGGAATAGAAGGAGGACCCCTGAACTCTCTGCTATCCCTGGCTCTCTGGCCCTCCGGCGATTCCTCCCCCGTTCTCTTCTTCTTCGTCTGTACCACCATCAGAGCAGAACCATTGCCAGCATCCACGTCCCCGACCAGCTCGACGACGCATGCCATATCTTCTGTCTTGGCCCTGCTGAAGAGCGGGGGGAGCGTTTCATCTTGCGAAAAGGAGCCGAGGGTTGAGAAGCATCGTGGATCAGAAAGTGAGAGAGTGAGTGAGAGAGAAAGAGAAATAGAGAGATACAGAGATGAAGCAACGACTGAGGAAGGAATATGCACCTTGGAGGGATTTCGCTCAGAGTTTGGACAATTTCGGGACGGGCACCATTCCGATTGCTTAGCCTAATTCGTCCCGTTTGCGCCGCGGGTACCGGGCATCAAAGTACTATGCTGCGCTCTCACGCTTTATCTCTCTGTTCAACCGCCTATCTTCAGACTCTGCGTAGACACAGTGTGTATGTGTGTGTGTGTGTGCATCAGTAGCAATGGCGCACACTCCGCGCACAGCTTCACAGAGGTCCACCGTTCTCCATTGTACAACACTCATTCGCTCAGCCGTTCTACCAGCAGCTTCATCTTCCATTGACGGATATGTACACATTGTGCATCGTGTCTCGAGGTCTCTTGTACAACATTGTTACCCCCTTGTATTTCGCTATCGTGTAAACGAGAAATTCAGTTGACGGAGCGAAGAAACACGAATGGAAATCCAACATTGCCGAAGGGTCCATTCGTCAAAGAGCTACTCTTACCCGCGTTTGCGAAAATTGAAGATTGCGAGACTAAATTATAAATCCTTGGATGAGTTACATCAATCGCGAGATGCACAATTGTTATTGTAGACTTATATATTTATCGCACGATAATCTTATAATTTCATTTTAATTGTAACAAACATGCGAACATTTGTTATAAATTTATTTCAATTATATGTAGATCTTAACATTAATAAACATTAATTAACATTATTTCAAATTATCTTTGTTCCTCTTCCTCGATTCGAGTAGCTTTCATGGTTAAGCCATCGCTGTTTCTATCTGCACGAAGATCGACCATGAATTTAAATGTCGTACATGAAAGAAATAATAGGCCGCTGGCTCATCGTAGGGCGATCCGAAAGACCGATTTGAAGGCGCGCACAAGAAGAACGGAGGCCGCGTAGGAATAAAAAAAAATCGTTTGAATTTAAATATTAGCCTGCTCTCGCTATTCAAGATCCTTTTGAAAACTCGCAGGTGCCCAAACCCAACTCCTACGGAAAACTATGGTGGAGGCAAACCGAGAGACAAACGAGCTATAAGGTTGGGACCTCTTACACTGTGACGTCTGTATGAACGATCTGTGACATACAATCGCGTATATAATATCCTTTGCCTTTTTCTCGGTCCTGCCTATGTATTCCACATATCCGTTTTCTCGATGCTAACCTTTATCGAGGGTGGACTGGATTCTCTTTCGTCTTGGGTGCTCGGATCACCGTCAAGTTTTCCTTCCTTTTTCAATTTACGTCTTCTTCTCTTTTTTATTCGATGAACCGATTTATGGTACGAGCAGCACATGTGTTCGGGTATATAATCTTTGATATTATATGGGCTCGGATAATATTCCACGTTTCGATGTATCGCGCACACACATACACGCCTATACATCACATATAAGCGGACCCAATGTCGTACGCGCACGTCCGATTTTTTTTTTTTTTTTTTTCATTATACGCACCTCCTGATTTTCAACAGATCAAAAGATTCAAATTCTTATACTTATACGCGGGGCAAGCCAAGGTGTTGTAAAAATGTGCGCGCGGGCGAATTCATCAAAGACGAAGAGGTGAAAGAATACGTTACTATAGATACCGATGGGGATATACACGATGAGAGGACCCTGCGCTTCTATAAAGAAGAGAGAGAGGCTCATCAGTGCCCATCAAATAAGAACGAACTTACGAAATACTGCAGGCCTGGCTCGATCCTCGCCTCACTCTATATCTATATATCAATGAGTGATTGTGTTTAATTCGGTATTCATTCGACCGAGGGAAAAAGTTCGTTATCGACCAGCTGCGGTGAAAAAAATTATTCCGTAGATTTCAAACTGATTATTATACAGTAAGTCTAGTCTACACTTATTAAAAGTCTTGGTATACTTTGAGAATATAGAAAAAAAAATTGAAAATAATTACTAACTATATAGATGCTGAAAAGTATTCGTTATAGTTATAAAAGAAGTAATATAGAAAGTGTATTTGAAAGTAAATAATAAAAAATGAAAATTATCATTTATATAATAATCAAATGAATAATTGATATAATAAATTGTGAATTTGCTACTTTGCGTATTTAACGCTTTTAAATGGATTAAAAAAAATTGATTATATTATTTTTATTATTTTCCATAACTCGCGTCTTTGTATGTTTTTTCATGTCTTCCACCCTACAATTTGAACGGATCTTTATGGGTAACAGTGAATGAATACTGTCACAGACATATCGAGTCTTACGAAGAGATGTGTCGAACTTTACAAACATCCCGATGATGGGTAAAAATAATTATATACGAAAAAAAAAAATCTCAGTCAACAGAAATCGCGTCCCTATCGGGAATTGTTGATACATTCGATGCAGTGAATCGAAAGTCCATCGGAATGACCGTTTATATATATATATCTATAACGATGCACGTTCAGTAGATCCTTCATTTGCAAGAGTCACCGTCGTTAATGGTAACAAAATCTTGGGGCTCGCGCGCGCGCGCCCCACGTTCATTGACGAGTGAAAGACGTGCGAGAAAAAATAACGGCGTTCCGTATATATACCGTCGTGTCGTGAATTTAAACCACCGATGGACTCGCGCCCCAGCACTTTTCTCATCGATTTGTACTCGCAAACGAGACGCAAAGGTTGACTTGACTTAAGTGGCTCGAAGAAAGAAAACAAAAAATTTGGATTGACACAACACGCAGTGATAAAAAAAAAACGGAGGAAAAGGGAGAATGAGGGAAGGGGAAGATTACTCCGTCAAGAGATCGAAAAATCGCTCTCGGAATCCTCGTCTTTCTGTGTATGTGTATATATATGTGTTGTTGCCTCACTATTTGTGCTTCACTGGATTGCATGCAAACGCTTTAACAGCGAAAAGCAAAGAAGAAAAAGAGGAAAAAATCGCTCTCACGAAATCGTTAACTCTCGGTTGAAAGCTCGTAGCCAACATCGGGTAAGACTGAGAAAAACAGAGAAAGAGAGAGAGAGAGGCCAAGAGTGCTTGGGAGCAGGTGAAGGAGCACTAGGTTGGGCGATGGGTGGTGGGCGCAAAGAGTAGAACCGACGACAACGATGTCAACGATAGAGCATTGCGTGCGCGACTGCATTCCGGTAAACGCGACCCCGTAGCTCAACGACAACGACGAGTGCTCATTGTGCGACATTTTTAATTTCCAGGTGGATGCACCTTCAGTCGTTGGCCTCAGATTCTCTCTCTCTCTCTCTCTCTCTCTCTCTCTTTCTCAGTCGCTCACTTGTTTCCTCCGTAAAAGCTTCAAAAATTATGTCACGCGTGATAAAATTTGCCGTCGTGTGTACACACAGGAGGGCGTGTGCATACGGGAATAAAAAATTGAAGGTTTTATAATATTTCGGAGTGTAGAATGCGACAACAACGGACTTGGGGTATGAGAGAAAGGTTAAACGCGTTTGTAACGCGGAAAACTTTGCGTCCCGAATGATTTTCTCGAAAAAAAAAAAAAAGGAAATACAAAAGAGAGGGAAAGGGATGACGGGACGAAGTGAGAGAACACGAGGAAAAAGGGAACCATTAAGAGTCGAGGAGGGATGAAGATGCAGTAGTTCGGAAATGGCGTCAATGCCATCACATATATTGTCGACTTTATATTTTCAAAGAGGCTTCGATGGACAAACAAATAAACAAAACAAAACGAGCCCCTTAAAGAGAAGACGACGAGGAATGACTTGCAGACTTTCACAGTCTTCGATCTATAGGATATTTTCTTCCGAGTTGCGATGCCTTCGGACGATCTTCGGTACAATAACTGTAATTTTCTCAGGCGCCAGATTACGGACCGACAAAATTTATCCTTGATTAAGATCGAGAGACAGGCCGCTTGTACCGCGGCTACTGTATAATATGCTCGGTTTTGATACCATGACAATCATTGTCGTTTAACGATGACGTTGAGGATTATCGAACTAACAGTGAGTGCTTCTCTAATGGCTCGTGAGGACTCTTTTACCGGTATATTTCTTACAAGTCATTTTTGCTTGTAGAATAAAACACATAAACACCAATTTACTGCGAGTCACATATACAAGTATAGGACGATGATTCAATGAGGTTATTCGATGTCATTCAAACGCGCTTTTTCAATACATCGTATAATAATTAATGATCCAAAGAAATATATTTATCAACAAAATCATCACTGATATAATGTGTCAGCTCGAGTTCTAACGAATATATTTCATAATCGACTTATTCATCGATTATAGACACAATCCCAGCTATGAAAGACTTGGGGACAGAATAACGGAAGCCCTTAGTAATTTAGGAGGAATTAAAAGAGAGAGAGAGAGGGAAAATGCGATCCATTCGTCTGCGGAGACTCAATCGCATCAGATGAGGCAGAGTCGATTTTTCACGGTTCACATGATGCTCGTTGCCAAGACAGTGGTGCGACAAACAATGCCCGATCGTGAGGAATAAGGACGAAGAGTCCATATACTATAGATATAATATCACGATATTCTCGCGTGCTCCGTTATAACCCGCCGTTAGTATTTTACGGGGATTTGAACCGAAGACATTTTCACCCAATAAATAGATAGGCCCGCCAGGCGTGTTATACACCGGAGATCCTTATTATAAACTCTGGTAACTAGCTCCTGATGGCGCTGCAGCTGACTCCTCTTTCAGTCTTCCTCCTCTCTCTACATCTCTCTCTTGCCTTCTATCGCTTTTATGCCCATCCTCGACTATCCATCGTCTAATATCTTGTAACCCTGCATAGATATATATACAAGAGAACGATACTTGATGGGATTCCTAGCCGATGGTGCGGACAATCCTATTTCAGGATCCCCTGCCTCGAAATCACTAGTCGCTACCGATCCTCCGTTCATCTTCTTCGAGGAACTGGGTCGTTGCCGCACTTGGACCTGATTCACGTATAAAGTGATTTAAAAATATATATGAAAAATAAAATCGTACGCCAACTTCACTACGTATACTATATACGATAGTAAAAAATTTTTATTTTTCTATTCCACATGTCTCACCCATATATTTTTGTGTATAAGCACGGATGTTGCGGATGTGTAAATTCAAATTGTAAAAGACGTACGTTTGGCGTGTACGCGGTTGAGATTTCAAGGTCCCGCACATACATAAGGAGAGCGAGAAAGAGAACGTCGCGGTCCATATCCTGAATACGCCCACAAATTTATCATTGAGTATTATTCATTGAAGCGTCAATGGACCATTTGAATATGAAAAGGAACTCGAGTGAATACGCGAACGTATATAGAAAATATATACACACGTATGTCCATGTGTTCGTGTGTGTGTTTTCAGTATCGGCAGTTGAATTTAAGCCGTAATAGAAACTCAGCGGCTAAATGCATATATATATACATATAAAATCAAGGCAAGAATATATAACGCATTCGCGAACGGGATGGAGGAGGCGAGGAAGAGTGTGAGAGAGGTATAAATACACACACACGAGAATGGGAGAAGGGAATGGTAGATGGCAGGGTTCGATTATTTAATCGATTCAGAATATTCACGGAGTAAAAGGGCGAGAGAGAGAGAGTGAGTGAGACAGAGATTGAATAATATATGGTTGGGGGAATTTCGTTTTGTTTAACTTCCTGCGAAGGTACACCGACGACGACGCGAGCCGGAGACATCGGAAGAGAAAGAAATACAGAGGCTGCCTGATATATATAAGCACACACAAACGGTCACGTCAAAGTCTGATTTTTGAGAAGGGACCGATGCCAAAAGAACTTACGATATAGAGTACGATTTATTTTATTATTATCATTATTTGTTTTATTTTTTTCATACAAAAGATTACGTCCAAATTTATTATCCAATTCGTGACACTTCGACCATCTCCATCGCGCTATTACCCGACGTCTTACAAAATCGATTTTAAATATTACGATCATTGGTGCTCGAAATAACGTAGAAAGTGTCGAGGAACGCTGCTGCGACAAATAAAAAATGTGTATCATTTATACCTACGATTTTAATTGAGATTTAATATTATACTTAACGTAAAACAATTTTCTTCTTCAGGAGGTTATGGATGGTTTTTAAAAATGAAGCTAAATTATGAAAAAAAATTGATATTATCTTCATCACGTATTTAAGTAGTTATTAATTTTCAAAGATTGCAACTTTTCTGTGTGTTTCTTACAGAAAAAGAGACATATATGGAAAAAAGCGAATTAATTTTTTCCATGTAAGTAGGAAATCATTTAATCAAATTAAGAAAAAAAATTTCCATCATTGACAACATTTTATAAAAATTGTTTAACAATAGTTTTA
>JABMBV010005596.1:0-10569 GCA_018906735.1 Mesochorus sp. PSUC_FEM 10030011 | reverse complement strand
CCGTCCTCCGAACAAAGTTATTAAAAAAAAATAAATTTTATTTTTTTAAATAGTTTTATTATCGCGTCTTCGTTGGCCCTAGACAAAACCTCAGGACGTAACAATTCATATTTGCATGAATATTGTTAATTTAAACACTACTTTAATAACTTGGCGTCCTTTTTTTACATTTCGGAAGATTTTTTAGGGAGATATTAATTACGGGGATATCCAAAACCATAAGAATAATCGCGGGAATATCGCAAACCATAGGAATAATCATAGGGGTATCGCAAACCATAAGAATAATCGCGGGGATATCACAAACCATAATAATAATCGCGGGGATAACGGTAATGCAATGGAATAAGAGGTTTAAGATCCCATACGTGTATAAGGTATGTGCTGTATTCAGAGTATCCGTATTGACCGTATGTTACTGCCCTCTACAGTTTAATTGTTGTATTTGTTCAGAAAACCGTATAAGTTCCGAGCTCTTCTGCGCGCTGTCCTTCGTTTCTGGACATCCTTTTTCGCTAGCCCTTCGCGCGACACTTCACGCGGTTGCTTTCCCCTTCTCCTCGATTTTTTGGTGTCCCTTATATCTATCGCGAGCCCCCATCGATCACTTCATCGATTACTCCCGCTTCGTACGGACGTTTTCTTTATTCTAACTTCGTTTTTTCTGTGTCCTTCTCTCACGGTTTCACCAGAATCCCACGGCATTTTTCAAACAGTATTGCTCCCACTTAAATTGCGGGCGTCTATTGTGAATAAGCCAGATCGTACTGAGCCCCCGACCGTTTCACATATTCACGTGCGCACTTATTAATAAAATATTCTAGTCTTGACTGAGAACGCGTGTTATTATAATATTAAGCCCCAACCCCGGACACCACAGTGGCGACGAGGCAAAAATTAATTGAACAAATTAAATAATGAATAGCTGAAAAAGTAAAAAGATTGCTTGAATCAGTTAAATTAAAATTAAGTGCCACGTGGCGGAAAAGAAATTATCATAAGAAATGGCGGAGTCAATGGAGCAAATCAAGGATCAATACGAAAAAGCGCTTAAGGAGCTCGAAAGGGAGAAATCGGAGGTGAATGAGTGGAAAAGGCAACTCGCTCATCAACGACAACAAATGATATCGCAGCAATCGAGGGAAAATGCGGACACACCTCGTAACGACTCTACTCAAGGAGAAGAGGGCAAAGTGTTCGTGACTGGAAGAGTGGGCAACCTACAAGAATTTAACTTGAAGGATGACTGGAATCACTGGATCGAGAGGTTTGAACAGTATTATATAGCGAACGAAATATCTCCTGCCAAAGGAGTCGCACTTTTCCTCACTCTTATCGGGAGTGAAGGGTATGCCCTGTTGCGCAATTTATGTACCCCGATACTGCCTTCTAAGAAGACGTTGGAAGAGCTCAACTCCATTATGGCGAATCATTTGCAACCAAGGCCATGTGTGATAGCGGAACGGTACAAGTTTAAAGTATGCTCTCAGAAAAAGGAAGAGAGCATTATGGAGTTTCTGGCAAATCTAAAAAAATTGTCAACGTATTGCGAATTTGGCAACACATTGGAATCACAACTACGAGACCAATTCGTTTTGGGGCTGGGGAACGAGCGCATCAAGAAGAGGCTCCTCGGCGAACATGATTTGACGTACACTAAGGCAGTGGAATTGGCCAAGGCGATGGAAATGGCTACCAAAGACGTAGCCATAATAGGATCGACGGACAGAAGTCATGCGGACGCGATCAACTACGTGGGAAGAAAAGCAGAGAAATTTTCAAGGAACGAAGCCAAGGTCAAGTGTCAATGTTGCGGCAGGACGAATCACCAAACAACAGCTTGTCGGTATCGTAGCTATAAATGTAATAATTGTCAGAAACAGAGCCATTTGGTGCGAATGTGTAGATCTAGAAATGAAAACAAAGAGAACGAGAATCATAATAAGGCGGTAAAATCTAAAGGAAAAAAAGGACCGAGTGGACAGAATTTTATATCTGAAGCAAGCGATGTTGGAGATAATTTTGATTCTTTGTTCCACTTGGATAAGGAAAATAATAGCTCGGTGGGGGAAAGTAACGATGTATTATTTATAGCTTCGTGGAAAATAAAAATAAAGGTACAGAATAGTGAAATTGATTTCCATGTCGACTCGGGGTCCGAAGTTTCAGTTATTTCTGAGAAAGATTATGTAAACAAAAGAGAATGGAACACATTGTCGCTTCTAGAAACCCAAAGAAAGTTTAAGACACACCCAGGGCATAAAATCGAACCGAAGGGCATATTAAACGTTCAAGTTGAGTACGAAGGGAAGGGGGCTAAGCTACCCCTATTTGTTTTACCAGGGGATGGTCCCCCACTGGTGGGGCGTTCGTGGATGTGTGCGTTAGAGATTCCAGTAGGAACATTTGTTAAGATTGGTGGGGATTCTAATATCGGAATGATTCAAGGGGTGGAATAAAAAGATATCATGGAGATTATAAAGGAGTTCGACTCTGTTTTCTCATCTAAGTTGGGCAAATATAAAAAAGGGAGTTTCAAATTGCACTTGAAAGAAAACGCGAAGCCAGTGTTCTGTAAGGCTAGACCATTGCCGTACTCGATGAGGGATAAAGTAGAAAAAGAGTTAAAGCGTTTAATTAAAGAAGATGTATTAGTCGCAGTCGAGAGTAGTGACTGGGCGACGCCGATTGTTCCCGTACCCAAAAGCAATGGGGAAGTTAGAATCTGTGGCGATTTTAAGGTGACAATAAATCCTAACATCAAAATTGACCGTTATCCAGTACCGAGAATTCAAGATTTATTGTTGAGCCTAAATGGAGGAAAAGTTTTTTCTAAAATAGGTTTGTCACAGGCATATCAACAAGTGGAATTAGATGAACAATCGAGACCGCTCGTCACTATCTCGACACTCAAAGGTCTATTTATATATAAACGCCTATGTTTTGGCGTGGCGTCGGCCCCAGGGTTATTCCAGAGAGAAATGGAGAAAATCTTACGAGGATTAGAGGGGGTTGTGTGTTTCTTCGATGACATAATGATAAGTGGCCCCACGATGACTATTCATAACAAAAGATTAAATGACGTTCTCTGCTGTTTGAAAGAGTGCGGGTTGACCGCTAATAAGAGTAAATGTGTTTTCGACAAGGGAAAAATAGAATTTTTGGGGTATGTCCTTGATGGTACAGGAATACATGCGGCGACCGAGAAAATCAAAGCGATTGTGGATGCTCCGGCTCCAACAAACATTACACAACTTAGAGCGTTTCTTGAAGGACGTGGCTTGGCAATGGAACTGTGAGCAGGAGAAGGCCTTTAATTAAAACTTTGTTGTTATCATCGTTCTTACCGTGGTGAATATAACGATGCTGTCTTTTGCTTCAGGAATCGATGGCTTCCACTGCAATTTTGCTCGGCGTTTACGACTTTTGGGCGGGAGCAAATGTGGGAGCAGCTTCAGTTGCGTTACAATTGTTGCATCTGTACGATAAAAAAATATTGGTTAAACAACGTGATTAGATATACATACATGCCCTAAAAAATGCACGTACTTTCGTTGGGCTCTCCGCCGTCGATAAGTTCAAGCAATTAGCGTCGTCTTTTTTGGCCGGACGAATAGTTATCACTTTAGTGAAAAAATCCTGCCAACGTTCTGCCGTAATTTCTTGCGTTGGTAATTTCAAAGCGTCGAAGTCGATTTCGATCAACGAAAGCGCATCCGGCTGTTTCAGGATAGGCTAGGTCTCGAAAATTTGATCCAATGTCAGGCTTCGATTAGAAGATATATTCCTCCTACGATATTCGGAGGTCAGCATCCACTTTTCTTGGACCGTTTCCCATGGCATTGAGTGGCTTTTTAGCCAGGCTTCTGCCTCAAGTATGGCTTCTGAGACTACACATGAAAATTCTATTAAATACAGCAATTTAATCACAATGAAAAAATCAAAAATATATTTAAGGTAGTCCTTTCGTGGCATATGACATCAAAGAAGATTCATCCAAATTTTAAACAAAATCTTAAGAAAAAGATCTAACGAAAAGACTACCTTAGACTAAAAAATTTACTTCGATGAATTTTTCTTTATTCTTTCTTTCTTTCTTTATCTTCAATTCTTAATTCTTTCTTCTTCTTAATTCTTCTTTTTTTCTTTCTTTCTTTCTTTAAAAATTCTTTTAAAAAATTTCAATTACCTTCTTCAGAAGATTCTGAGCTGTCGTTATTTGTGTGCTGGCTTCTTCCTAGCGGTTTGCACTCGACGATGCTTTTATTCAACCGAGCTTTGTTCCGATATTTGTCGACAAGTCTTCCGCGCGAAATTAATGATTTTCCGACCTTCGACTCCTTTTTTGGAACCGGCGCGGTGAAATAAGTGGTCGAGTTTTCGGTAGGAAACAGCTTGACTATTTCCTGAGACAGGTAATCGAAATCATCGTTCGTCAATCTGAAAATGAAACAAAAATACAGATCATCGTATTCAGACATAGAAATAGCTCGAGCGTTATTCAAAAAAATAAATGATAATTGAACATACTTCGGTACTTTGTTGTTCAACAACGTGGTAACAATTAGATCCACGATAAGCATGCGGGTTTTTCGCGTCAAATATTTAATTTTCTTGTACGATTGCAAAATCGCCTCCCCTTCGACGCTCTCACTGAGAAGTCTTTTCAGATTAATGGTTCTCATTATCAAAGCATATGACAACTAAGATTTATGAGACTCCGTTGTAGTCTCTGCCGATGAGTCCTGACTTCCTGCCTTCTTGACTTTCTGACTTCCTGACGGAAACTCCGATGTTTCCGCGTTTGGGTTTTTATCCTAATAAATAATGATAAATACAGAACGCTATAGAACATCCTAAATACAGTTTGTTTGCATTAAAAGTTTTCGGATCACAGACAAATCCTCACACTTTTGTACGCAATATAATCGTATACTAACATCCAAGACTTTTCCTTTGTACTTCGCCGACCATCTCTTTAAAAACTTCATCCTCAGTCCGATAGGGGGGAACAATTCTTTTATAAGAGCATCGTCTAAATCTGCTATGTTATCGTCGGTTATTGCATTGTCTAAATAAAAAAAAGACACCCGATAACGATAAAAAGTAGGAAGAAAAAACAAAGACCAAATGATTAATAATACTTCGGCAGATATGACCAAATATTTTGTCTCTTGAAGCAAGTTTTGTTCAAGCTAACAATAATTTTCAGTTCAACAAAATAATTTGTCATTTTACGCTCAACGTTTCCGAATTCTTCACATAAGTAAGGAGATTAGATATTTAGTCACTCTAATAAAATTCCATTCTGGCAAACAATAAGACGCCCAGTATCGATAAAAAGGTAAAAAAAAAGTCAAAAGTGATTTAAATATTTAGGCAGACGGGACAAAATATTTAGTTATTCGTATAAAATTTCGTTCTGGCAAACAGACCTCGGTAGCGATAAACAGCGAGAAGAAAAAACTAAGACCCGGGTGATTTTTAATACTTCGGTAGATTTAACCAAGTATTCAGTAACTCAAAAACAAAAAATTCTTAGGCAAACAATCATTTTCAGCACTGACAAAATATTTTGTCATTTAACGCTTAACGTTTTTGAATTCTTCAGATAAATAATGAAACTAATGAAATTAATAATTTAGTCACGCGAATAAAAGTTCAATATTTGATCACCCGCTATTATTCAATGAAAAGAAACTTTAAAGAATTTTTGACCCATTATTTTATGTAATATTTCAACAGACGAGCTGGTTAATCTTGCGTCGCTTCCACAATGTTTCGAAGAAACGTGTTGATATTCAGTGTACATTGTATTACATTTATACACTCGAGCGTACCTCTGCTCGGCATCTCGCGCGTGTGTGAGAGAAAGTGTATGTTTACATGAGACTGCGAATGTACAGTGGCGTGCAAAAGTTCCGAGCCAACCTTCCGTACGAAACGCCTGAACGGGTGGTCCGAAACTTTTGCACGCCACTGTATATGCGTACCTTCCTCGCCGGTAGCGATAAAAAGTGGGAAAAAAACAAAGACCCAAGTGGTTTATATTATTTCCGCAGATGAGACCAAATATTTAGTCACTTGAAGAAAATTTTGTTCTGGCCAACAATAATTTTCCGTATTGACAATATATTTTGTCATTTCTTTGCGAATATTCTCTTTGAACCCAACATTTATTCGAAAACCATTAACAAATTCTCAAAAGTTGTCGAGAACCGACTCTTATCGCATATACCAAAAAAGAAAAAAAGATAGCCAATTTTTGACGCATTCTTTCATAGAATGTTCGAACAGGCATCTGCAGGGTTCTCTCAATTTTCAACTCTCCCCTGAATACAAGTTATAGCTCTTAAAATATTTTCAAGAAACGAGAAATAACGATATATACATCTCTGTTTATACTCGCATCGACGCCTATATCTGTATCTCTATACCCTGCAAGTGTGCGTGTATATTTGTGAGCGATTGCGAATACTTTCTTAACAAAGGAATGAGAAATTTGGCGCAATCAATCTCGTCCAATTATATTTTTATAATCCTACAATGAAAAAAAAATTTTAAGAATTTTTGACCAATTATTTTATGTAATATTTCAACAGACCGTGCAGGATTTTCAAAGTTTTCAACGAGCTGGTTAATCTTGCGTCGCTTCCACAACGTTTCGAAGAAACGTGTTAATATTGAATTGACATTGTTATACTACATGTATACACTTGAGCGCGCCTCTGCTCGGCATCTCGCGCGTGTGTGAGAGAAAGTGTATGTTTGTGCATGCGAACTGCGAATGTATGTGCGTATCTTCCTCACGAAAGAATAGAATATTTTACACATTAAATCTAAATCTAATTATATTTTTACCCTATACTATTTTAATTTATTTATTGCATGCAGAATGTGTGTGTTCTATGTATATTACTATAGTAACGTGGGGAATATACGTGTCTTGTACGAAAACGAAGAAAAACGTGGAACGCAGAAAGAGGTTGAACATTATACAAATTTGTACTTACCTTTCAAAAGCTTTATGGTTGATTCTTCCACAGCTTCATCCAGAGACCACGATTTAACGAGCTCGGCCATGATTCGTTGCCGGTGGTTTCAGCCTTTATTTTTTGCACTTTGTTCGATGCTGGTAATTTTTGGACACATAAACACTCTTTCTCTTAACAAAGCTGTCGAACAACTGAAGCCGGCTGCCGGCTTTTGCCTCGCACAGGCCTTCCACGAGTCGGGTTTAGCGCATGCGCAGATCGCTTGCACGTGTTTGGGTTTGTTTGGCGGCAAATTTCAACAAAATTCGAAGATTGAACTGGTAATACGTTTAGTTGAAATAAATACGTTTTTTCAATAAATCAAGACAAAGAGATAATATCACTTTCAAGTCTGTGCGCTTGCGTGCCGATCAAAATTCAACAGAATTAGAACGATTAAACTGGCAGTACGTTTAGTTGAAGTAAATATACGCCTTTTTAATCAAACAAAATTACTCTATATTTAGCGATATAATCTCGCTGACAGAATAATCAACCAATCAATAAAATGAATTTAAAAAAATAATAATATCTGCAAGTATCCCATAGGGTTGTGAGAATGGCGTAAAAAAACCTTGGCGAGATTCTAGAAGAATGTATTTGGGATGCGAGAAAAGTTTTTGTCGGTGAAACATTCGTTTTTCCAAACGAGGAAATTAGAAAAGCGGCTCTCGTATATCACTTTGATTTCAGTGTATGTCTCTCTCGATCTTGTAGTTGTTTCATTGGGCGACAAGCAGAGAGAAAAGACGAAATTTGAACTTCAATGGAGGCGAAAGACTCGAGATCGGGATAGTTTAAGACGCAATGTCCTCTCAAGAGCACCAAAGATCACCGTGCACGCTCAAACACACATAAATATACACTGATATTTGTTGCGGGTCCTCGTGGAGTCTCTGTCTCCCGGCCGCAGGCAAGCATCAAAAACAAGGCGCGTACGACAATAAAAAATGATTTCGATAATCCGCAGTATGCAAATGCCAATATACCGTGAGATTCTCACGTGTTGGATGTGCACATCGTAATCATCGTCGTCATCTTTCCTTCTCCTTCTCTCTCTCTCTCTCTCGATCTCCTCGACGCTCTTCGCTTTGTCGCGCTTATATTATTCTCCATCACCGTCTCTCTCTCTTTCTTTCTTCAATTCAATGTACATATAAAAACATTGTTCAAATATCTTTTGGCCTAAAGAGAATGGCGGCGGTATGGAGGCTCATTGTAGAGTCGAGATGAAGAACGTTGGGCATAAGAAATTTGTACTATTCAATAAGACAAATTGCCCCTGTGAAAACGAGACAGAGAGAGGGAAGAAAGACACAGAAATAATCGACCAATATGCATTTGTCTATATCGAGGGAGAAAAGAAGAGAAAGAAAAGAAAGAACAAAGAAAGAGGGAGCGAGAAAGGAGGCTGTGTACACAAATGTTTGGATGCATGAAATTCTGATTTCTCATATATAAAAGTACGCAAAGAAAAGGTTTATAAAAATCTTTAAAAATATGATCAAAATAAGATAAATTGTTTTGTTAACCTACAAAAATTAGTTGAATTGTATTGTTAAATCAGGAGCGCGAATTCATTACCGAAACGACAATTTGGTTGGATTGAGTTTTAAAGTGGCTGGAAAAAAAACTTATTTCAAACAACTAAATGTTGGCCAAAATTAGTTTCAGACAACACATTTAAAATCGATCCAACTAAATTTAAACAAAATAATTCAACCATTTGATTCCGTTAATTATAATGAATTCAATTAAGTGACAAACTGAATAAATAAATCGCCACGCCTAATTAAACTCTAAGCGTCACTATATCTCAGAAATTATAAATAATGAGAGATCGATAAATAAAAGAAAAAAAAAAGAAAAAATGACAGTACCGAGGATCGAACTTGGATCCTCCAAAACAGTAGTCGGACGCCCTGTCCATCCGACCATCTGATCATTACATTTTAAAAATTTCTTTTCTTATATTTAAATTCTAGTAACGCGTGGAGTTTAATTAGGTTTAACGTTTCATTCATTTGGTTCGATGGTTAATTTAATTCGTGTTAATTAGCTATATTTTTGGATAAAAAAAATCCAACTTTCCAAATTATGTGTTACTTGCGTTGTCCAAAGTAACAATTCATTCAGGCTATTAGAAGAAATACATTATTCTATTCATTGAACAAATCATTTAGTCTTAGCCAAGAAACGGAGTCGGTCACTGTTTATAAAATGTCCAACTGAATGTAGTATGAAAAGCAACCGATTTTTGCCGGATAGATAACAAAATCATATTAATTGTACGGGCCAAATTAAATTGTTAAATGATTTCCTTATGCATTAGTATTAACAATTCGTCTAGTACGCGATCGCTGAAGTTTAGTTGAGTCACACAACAAAAAAATACAACCATCCAAATTAATTGTTACTTGTGTTGTCTAGAGTAACTATTCATTTAGTCTATTAGAATTACACTCTGTTCAATAATCAAATCATTTGGTCTTAGCAACGAAACGGTGTTGGTCACTTTTTCTAAAAGATCCGACTAATGTAGCATGGAAAGCAACCGATTTTTGCCGTATGAGTAACAAAATCATAATAGTTGTACGGACCAAATCAAATCGTTAAATGACTTACTGATGCATTGGTATCACCAACTGATCTAGCACACAATCGGCGAAGTTTAGTTAAGTCACACAAAACACAAAAAGAACCATCCAAATTAATTGTTACTTTGAACAATAATGTTGACTGAAGCAAATACATTGATTCAACAAAAATTTATTTTTTTTTTAAATATATCAGTCCGATTCAATACAACAAATATTTCTTATTGTCAACTAAATTATTTAGATACTTTGGTACTTTGTATTCAAACGAATATATCATGAAAATGTATTTGAATCAAGTAGAAACATACAAATATGTCCAGTCTTTTGAACAAAAAGTTTGATTTCACTGATTTAGTTAATTAAAATTAAAAAAATATCGATGATTGCCATGAACGAACTAATCCTCATCTAGTGTAAGCAAGTTTTAGTTAAATCAATCGACTTTATATTAACTAAAGAGATTTAGTTGTTTCAATGATATTTTTTTCTCAGTGTACGACCTCGTCTTCTAACTTTCATTCATAAAATTATTTCCTAATCAACCTTTGAACCAGACCTTATATATCTCCTACACTTCGATACCATTTTAAATATGGCGGGCTGCGCGCGAGGTTTTTTGCCTGCAGCCGAACGCAACACCGACTGAGCAATATTAAGTCAGGAACCAATCACGTTTACACATGGCCGTATGGTCTCCCTGCTATAGAGCAGTGACCAGAGCCACCACCGAACATCACAACCAACCAACCAACCAACGGCTGGGGATAATATTCTGTAAAATTGAATTAATTTGAATTTTTGCGATCTTGTTTCGAAAATAACACCGAAATGCGGGAACTTGTTGAATTTCTCAAAACGAAAGTCAAGGCAAACCTATTTTTTTCTTTCGAATGGCGTTGGATTTATTGCGATCCGTTGCCCCTTTCTATGCGAAC
>JABMBV010005585.1:0-10572 GCA_018906735.1 Mesochorus sp. PSUC_FEM 10030011 | reverse complement strand
ATTAATTCATTTTTTTTTTATTATTGCATGATATAATTATTCGATAGCGGCTATAAAGCTATTAAAAAAGAGAATACTGGCATTTAGTGTAAATTTTTAACTTTTGAAAATCCTGAGAATATCTTGCTCCATTTAATAGTGCAAAAGGTTCATAGTTGCGGCATTACCGCGTTCAATGCTCTCTCCCTCGTAATATCTATCGATTCTATATATTTCACCACTTTCCATAATCTATATCACTCTCTCTCTCTCTCTTTCCTTTTCTCTTTATCTCTCAGTCACTTAACTCATCGACAATGGGAGCTCATCATATCGAGATATAGTCAAGTGTAAGAGTGTAATCGAGTGCAAATGCGTATTAACGCCATGATTGAATCTATTATATTATAGATTTCAAAAGGTCTCTCGGGCACATGATATCGGTTGGTTGTTGAGTCGTTCGTGGTTATCTTTGACGGGGTTCACCGCATTTTGGTAAAGATATTTCCTTGATTTACATTTTGGTTTCTTAAATTAATAATGATCTATTATCCGATAACTATGACATATAATGCAGAATATTATTCTGTTACTGGTTAATATTTTCTCAAAGCTGAGTAGGCTGTGAACGTAGATGCTCAATATTATAAATATTACTAACTAAACGTATCGATTTTATCGTCGTCTATGGGGACTTTTGTATACTATACACCATTGACTTTTGATATAGAGAACACGGGAATCGTTTTCACGAATATAGTATACATCTATACCCGGCTATGGGATATGTGCATCTCGAAGTTGAGAGAGCTTTCACTGGTCGATGCAACGCCGTTCCATTTAATTAAGTTTGCATTGTGCACAAGTACGTCTCCCGCGAAAGATCGTTATCGAGACCTTCCGCCACCGCGCGCGAGGCTCTCTGTGGTGCGCGTTCGCCCGCCCGAGATATGATGGAGCTGCTCCAGGGCCTCTCCCTTATCGCGTATCATCGCAAGAGGTAAATGAACGCTCTCTTCTTAGGCCTGTCGCTATATATGTGTGTGTATATATATCTAGATGCTTTCAAGCGTTTTCCATGCATGCTGAGCTCAGCTGCAACTATATATCGTCAACTGTTAAACAAAAAGGCGTAGAACACAATCAACCTAGCGGGTAGAGGAATGAAAATTACGCCATTTTGTTCGATAGCTGACTATGTATGTTCGATACACTAACGAGATCGAAATTCTCTCTTCGTCTGTCTCTAGTAGAATTATTCTACCTGCACTTCGTTTCCTCTTTGCAGTTTTTATATACCCACGGAGAAGTCGATGAGGATTCCTATACGTGAACTATACATATACATACATTCACATATACATACATGCACATACACATATAAATAACAAACTTCGATAAGAAGACCGCGAACGCACGTACTTACAAATAGTGTGGGCCCTCTCTGGATCTTGCATGCGAGCACACAGAGGTATTCACATTATTGCCCAACAGGCCCGGAAGTAACCTCCTTCCTATAGTTACTAATCTTAAATAAAAAATCTTAACACGAGTTAATGGGGTCTATCGCATGTACATAGAGTGTTTATGCGATTAAAAGATGACCGTTTGCGATGTACGATACGTGCTCATTAAAAGGCAGCGGTAAGTAGATAAGGTGAAAGAGAGAGGAAGAGAGACATCGATGAACAGATGGAATGCCCAATGAATTGCATTTTTTCATCGATTTTGCACTGAGAAGATAACGGATACAAACGTCTTTCCTTTCAATAATTGATTATTATTTTTTAGTTGTTTATTTTTACGCTATTTGTGTATTTTCTGGAAGCATAGTACTTTTTATTTTAATTATGCTTGTAGCTAACTATTCCAAATGTTATGGATTGGATTATGATGGAATAAAATTGATCAGTATTTAGCTTAATTAGCGAACATACGGATTAGTATAAGAGGAGAAAAAAAGAGAGGAAGAAAGTCAGAAAATGCTGGAAAAAGAATGAGATAACAAAGAAGTTCAATGTATGATACTTTGGGCATTCCTGTTCTGAACATTTTTTCCAACTCATTTAGATGCGGTCTATGCATCGAGTCTGCCAAAATACAATACGCATAATACGCATAATTCTTTGGCTATAAGCTTTAAAAAGTAAAATCTATTCGTGTTAATAAAACGTAAATATGCTTTAAGAAATTAAAATAAGACCTAAACTGTAAAATTATGAGTATTTAAAAGTTAAAACTTATTATCGATGTTCGTGTAAGTTATTTTACAACCATGAAATATTTTACAGCTTCAATCGAAGAGTAAACATTTTTGATCAGCTATCGTTGCTTAAACGTCTTTAAAATTACTTCGTCATGTTGATCGTGAAAAAAATTCGAAAATATATAACCCGGTTTTCAGGGATTCAAACGGATATAACCCCTTAACGCTTTCCTCGTTCTAGGGATTTTACGCCAGCAACACGATATTTATGCTAGCCATTTATCGGCGGAAAATATGACGGCGAAAACGCGCGAGTGCAAGCGGATTTCACTGGAGCCGAGGTGGTTAAACGGAGTGGCCGATTTGTCCAACCGTTACGTCATGCTTTTGCTACAACTCGCTCATCTGTTGGAATTATGGTTTCAATTTTCGTTTTTACTAGTATACACTTTGTTTCTAAACTATATACAATTTGTTTCTTATTAACGATCTATACTTTAGTCTCAAATAAATAATACATTTTGAAATGGCAATAAAAACGTACATTATTGCGGCAACGTTAATTAGGCAATCAACATTACAGAAGTTAACACGTTGATTTTATACTTGTACAAGTTTTCCTTAAGCAGACTTCGTTGTTCAATGATTAACGGCAAGTAAATTAGTAGAAAATTTTACAGAGATATGCTTTGATTTACGTGGGTTTGAAATGAGCGTGTACTTTGTCTATCAGCATTAGCGGCGTGACGGTCCTGTAAGATGGTCGTCTTCGAAGTGATATAGCTTCTCTGATGAGAAGCAATGTTTTAAGTGCCCTCGTTATGTTAATGGATTTCGGTCCGAGAAGTTTAAGCCACATGCTCTGTGGTTTCTCAGTTGCCAAGGTATACTAGAATTCCTCTCGTTTCTCATTCACCTCAGACGTTTTCCTGGAAGGATCCACGCGTCACGTCACTCAACCCTTAAAGAGTGCCCCCTCCTGTCCTGATGACACGTGCATTTTATCGTCGCTTGCCACGTGTTTTAATGCATATATGCGTTGATCCATTGCAGCTTCACGGCAAACGTCAGCTGCTAAGTTTATTAGAATAATTTTACTCGCGAATAAAGAGACGTCACTGCGCTGAAATGTTTGTAATATAATGATTCCGTTCCTTTAGGTATGGTTGGAGGGTAGTTATTTCCACCAATTGTGTCTTAATGAACGATCTTACAGATCAAGAATGTTTCGTTAATTTTGAATTCATAATTTTTCTTAACCACAAGCAACAATAACTCAATGGTCCCACACATTTTGTGATAATATTTATTTTATGGAAGAAAAACTTTCATCGTGCTGAATAGTTTTTTCTCATGATTTCTTGGTTACACGCAGTCGAGTGCACGAGCTTTACGGTATATGTATAGCAGGAAGCGAAGAAGAAATTGGAGAGGGAGAAAAGCAATGAAAATGGGAAGCTGCGGATGCGATACTCGCCTGCATCTTACTCTTGTAGCCCGGGTGAAATATTACCCGGTGAAACTTCGCCCCCTATCCCTATTCCGTGGCTGCTTGGTGAGCCAGAGACGCCAGCGAGCTTGAATTTAGCCTCTCTTCTCGCGCGCGCTCTCTCATTCTCCGGATGTTAAACACGGAAACTCACACACTCTTTCTCTCTCTCGCTCTTGCGATTCTCTCTCAGCAACGGAAGCGCGTTATCTCAGTAAAAACTCGTCTACGAGGAGAATCAGAGCGCCGGGGCAACTGAGACGGAGTAAATGCACAAAACACGACGGCAAAATGTGCTCTGATATGTGTATACATATATTTATAACTATATACGTGTTGTGTATTATCGCGTGTCCTGCTGTGATCGTCTATACTTTATAAAATGTGTGTATGTGCGGACTCTACAAGATCGGGAATGTACGGTGTATAACATACAGTCAACGTTTACAGCGAACGTGTGCGGAGACCCGCTCACAAAAATAGTGGGTTCTCCCCCTCGAAATTTTGCGAGAAAGTACCCCAGAGAGTTGAGAGTCCAACGAGACATATAAGTAACACTCACCAATAAAAACGAAACGAGCCGAGTTATCGGTCGTCCCGGAGTTTTCAGAAGATAGCTGCTTTCCGGATGTCTAGCGAATGAGACAAAGTGAAAGCTTCTTAGAGTGAAAATTTATCCAAGGAAAGTAAAATGTCTAAATGATGACGAAAGGAAATGAAATTTAATGATAAGAGTGATTTTGAAAAATGCGACAACTTTCTATCTCGCACCTGAACAATATTATAGATCGAACGTATACCAACCCGAGTTATCATGTAGCCTTTTACTACACTTTTTACTGCTGAACGTCAGTCGATTGTAATGCCTACAAAATTTATAAAACAAATGACGGTAAACGTCAAAGCATTGAAAACTGTTCAGTGAAGTACTTTTATGATAATAGATCGTGCTCGAACCATTTTATAATTCAATCTTATTTTTTAATATATTGTCGTATTAATTTTTATTAATTTTTTATTTTACTTTTTATTTAAAGTCTTTTTAACTAAATTTTCAGTACATCTTGAAATAGATACTGGGGATTGGAAGTTGCATCTCTTTAATTCTTGATCCTGATCGATTGTCAATAAATTGGCAAGTGCAAGGAAATCAGGAAGAAATAGAGCGCAAAAGAGAGAAAGGGAAATAGGGAGGAATAATATTGAGAAGCTTCGATGTCAATATCGGTTCCGGAGTTAAGTAATTTGTCGTTGCCGATGGCTTAATGTTATCCATCACTAAGCGAGAATTTACGATGTAATAAGACCGCAAACGGACTCCTACGATCTATCTTAAAAGGGTGCTTCTTTCTCTCTCTTCTATATTTTCGGTCCATCGACTTTGCTTTTCTCTTCTTCCAACATCTTTTTTATTCCTTTTTATTCCTCTCTCTCTCTCTCTCACACACACACACACACACGCATATTCTTCTATCCTTTTATAAAGTGTCTCTTTTCCTTTAAGATTCATCCTAACATGCAGTATCTACTCGTCCGCGTGCATTGCATCGAGAATCTTTTCGTCTACTGTTCCATTACTAATATGTATGGGAAATTCTACATCAGTTCTCGTACAACTGATATAAACTGCGAATTCATAAGATTCAAATGCAAAATCATCAAAATTTCAAAATCGTAAGAATGTTTATAACCTTTAATTTGAAATGGAAAATTTTTTAGAAAGCGTGAAACATAAAATCGATACGTTTTCGGGATAGATATTGCTCGAGTTGGCATGGAATGTCTTACACTCGTGTATGTACATACTATATTAGAATGAAGCGACAGTGTGCAAACGAAGTAGAAAAGCAAGCTAGAGCCGGCGTGATTCTTCACGGTCTTCGTGTCATAGGGACTGCTTATAGATAAAAAGGCGTAAGTCGTACGGTGCAAGGTGCAAGGTGATGTAAAATATATCCTTTTCTATACTTGCACTCGACATTTGGCTGTATCGATAGACTGAGAGTTTCACGACCCTCGCTTAATTAATATATGGCAGGTCACCGGGGAGTGTCGTGCGAATCGATGCTTATCTCTTTCACGCTCCGGAAGATATTCGCGACCCACTTCCATGTCGATTCGATTTGAAAAGAAGAGAAAAAAAAAACTATCGACAGCGAATGAAGAGTACGTATACACAATATATCACATACATATACATATACAAAAGCATCAAACGAGCGAGCATGCGAGAGTGTACAACATGATCGCATTCATCTTTCTTATTCTTGTCTATGGCGCCTCCGCATATGCTATCACGGCTCCATTGCGAAATAGAGATTCGAAGTTGCTTCTTTGCGGGTGGGTGAGGAGGGTCATAGAGACGAATGAAATTGTGAGGAGACCGGTATGTGTCCCTTACATTCATGTCCTCGCGAATTCGCAGGCTGTATATATATTCTATAAATACGACAGACATTTCGCTCATTTATTCATAAAGGTACTATATCCATAATAAAATGAACTCATATACTTTACACAGAAGATAATAAACATATTAATGAAACACGTGACAAGCTTCGAAACGGAACCTCGTATAAATTCGTTTATCTTTTCATCCTATTTGCAATTAACGCACGATTTTCAGCATACATGTATACAAATCGATAATTTCTTCATGACATTCAGGAAACACAGAGAAATGTTTAAATACGCGGCAACATGCGATTTAAATCGTTGTGATTAAATTATAAGGGATACACTCTACGTATATATATATAAACTATATATACATGGTTTACAGATAAGAAGTTTCGAGAATGAGTATTATAAAATGTCTTCGGGAAAATACATACCGGCATGAACCCACGATATGACCCTGGCTCTTGGTGTAGGATTCGAGTCAAAGTGAACAAAGTTTCACAACAGCTTTGCGAGAGCGATAGAGATGCGCTTGCTAAAAAGTTCGCGAGAGAGCTAGAACATCGTTTTAGCTAACGCGAGTTCCGGAGGTCTCGATGTTGCGTCCACACAACACATAGAGCGTTATATATATACATTCAGAGAGAGAGAGAGAGAGAGAGAGAGAGAGCATCTCTTCGTATCGGGAGGTTCGGCGTTGTGGGTTCTGATGCTGGTAACGAGCAATTATGCAACGAGACGTGCCGTTGTCGGACGATATATACGACCGATGTACGGTAAGGGACGAGCTCTCGGATAAAGAAAAGAGAGAGAGAAGAAAAAAGAGAGAGAGAGAGAAAGAGAGAGAGAGAGAAAGAGAGAGAGGGAGAGAGAGAAAGAGAATAAATCCTTCGGTCTTTGACATCCTTCTCTGGCAGTAAAACGAATATTTATATATGTATACGTATATATATATATATATACGGCATATACATTGCAAGTAGCGCAGTTGTCGTTTTCTCCCCTCTAACTATTTTTGCTTCTATATATACTTACACATATACATATATTTGCGTTCAACTTCCGCGTCATGTTTTCCTATCACCGTGAATCTTGCCGTTCATGCGGCTATGGGAAACTCGGTAACCATGCAAAGATGCGCGACAACAGCGATGCCACCCGGCATGTGGCTTTTATGATAATCACGCATAAATCCCCGAGCTCCGAATTGCGTATACTTAACGGACCGAATGTTGTAAATGTACGAGAATACATACATAGTGTATATCAAGGTACATTTCCTACGTTTGAAATAAAAGAAACGCGCTATGGATCTTGAACGCGTAATGTTCACAAAAAATAACTAATCCCACAGTTGATCATGAGACTCATGCGATAAGTGAGTGTCCGCAAACAGTTATAAGTATACTTCTAACGATGATACGATGCTACCGCTTTCTGTTTTAAGACAGAGCTATGTGTTTCTTATGTACTCTTCTGCTGCTCTTTATTGTATAGCAGGACCGAGAGTGCGGGTCAACGATCGTTAGCGATCGCTCTCAGCGATCTCTTTCTTGCGATGACCGCGAGCCCACACGTTATACAATGTCGCCATGAAGTAAAGAAACGTGATGATAATGGCACGAGTTTCCATGCGATCATTACCGGCCGAAGGAGAAACACGATGATGGGTGCAATTGAGCCAACTCGCCACTCGCTTGGACCATGAGAAATACGTGTGTATTGTGTGCCTGAAGCTGACTTGTATCCTCAGTTTCGTCATGTTTACACATGAGCTTTCTCCTTTGGATTAAGCTCGCGCATTATTCCTCCCCTTTCTATATGTCTCTCCTCTTCCCTTCTCTCGCTATTTTCTATTGCCCTAGGCTACGGGTATTGTACGA
The DNA here is from genome assembly GCA_018906735.1 of Mesochorus sp. PSUC_FEM 10030011. NCBI lineage: Eukaryota > Metazoa > Arthropoda > Insecta > Hymenoptera > Ichneumonidae > Mesochorus > Mesochorus sp. PSUC_FEM 10030011. The sequence goes on along the minus strand of JABMBV010005585.1, from coordinate 2,615 downwards.
ACGCATATATGCGACGTTTATTGTACACGCCAACTGTAATATACTGCGGGGATGAAGATGAGGATGCTCCGAGATGAGACATCGCCTCGAGGAAAACGTGGAAGAGCAGATACACACCGTAAAAGATACGTCAACCGAACATGTATCTTTCAGTATACGTAACTTGGTTCTCGTTGGTTTATTATATTGCAAAAATGTTGAATTTATCAATAATCCTGTTTTTTTTTGAATTTATAAGAATTAAATATTATTGGCAATGATTAAAATAATGTTATTCTAACTAGATATCATATACGATATTCATAATTACGTGATCGTGACAGTCAGGTTGATAAGCAAATATTCATCAATCCAAATTAATTGTAACGTTGAGCGCAAGCATTCTGCTGTAGAAGTTCATTTGAATTTCATATTACAATTTACTGACTTCTTATTCTCGGCTGGTGATTTTTGAAAATCGTGGAGCCAACAACTTTATGAGTAAAGTGGCGGAATATAGTATACAGATACGAATACAGATATTTGTATCTCTCATTTGCCATTAGCCGATCAAAATAAATATGAATCTCAAACATCTCGGTTCACGATACTGAAAACACGTGGGAATACCTGGGATCCATTTACCCGAGAGATGAGAAGCCTGAACGAAAAAATTTCCTCGGAGAGCTTTATGTAGATACTGTGTATTATGCAGCTACCACAGAGAGATCATATCGGAAATAACACTGACCGGATTTTCTGATGCCTGCGAAAGAAGAGAACTGTGCAAAACCAGCACACACAGCCCGATATACAGATACTTATTGTGGCGGTTTTGCTTTCACAATGTGCTGTTGGAAAGTGACTGTGCGGCCTGGGTAAACTTACCACTTGACTTGAAAAAATAAAATAAAATTTTTTTGCGCTCTTAAAGATTTTGGCATGCACTTATTTGCAGTAGAAACATTTTCAATTGTAATACGATCTGACAAAAATAAAACTTCAAAAAACCTATACGATCGAAAAAATATGCATATTTTTTTAATATAATATACGAATACATTATTTGCAGATGCTCGAGAAGACCTTCGACAATGATTTTTTTTTCTCTACTTACAAATTCTTATTTGTACAACTGCGTATACGAGAGAAAATTTTGTATAAATAGACGAAAGCATGACAGGAGTAGAAACCAGATGGACAATTAATCTTAACTTTCACGCAGTGCTCTCACTCTATCGTACATAACTGATTGCGCATAGTTACAACGTGTCTCACGAGAGTATCTAATGAGTGAAGCGATAATTCATGTCGCTAAGAGTTACGATTAGGGAGTAAGTAAAATGATTGATAGTAAAATACACTTGCCAGTACATTCGATGATAAGTGTACAAACATTGAAAGTCTCTATGGTGTGTCTGTTGCAAGACGAGTAATTAAATATATCGTAACACCGTAGAGAGGAGAATATTTTATTGAATAGTGCGGAAAATCGCACAGACTAAGAAATATTTACATCAATGTAATTATTCAACAGCTGTGGCGTTGATAATATTATTTTCATTAGACTCTACGAGCATGTCTGATGATTACATCGGTGCGTAATAGTAATACAAATTTATGAATGTCTATATATATATATGTCCCGCAGGTCGTTTGAGTTAATAACAACGAGCAAAAGTTCATAGTTATATTTATATCGCGCGGTACATCGAAAACTTTCACTGCGTTTTGTGTATATTTGCATCGTTTCAACTTTGTGACAGCTTGACTGTCAATGATTTACTCAAGTTTGTATCCATCATAGTATATCGTAACGGTTTGAAATTTAAAAACTATTATTGCACTCACACCTATAAATACATAATTTATTCTTACAATACGTTGTTATACAACGTGAATTTTCTCAAGCTATGATAAATTGACTTGAAACGAATCATACTAACGTGGATTAAGAGGATATACATTAAGACGAATGTTGAAGGGACAGGCGATCCCAAGACAGTACGACTTGGAAACAAGTCTTGGTCTACAAACTTTACGTTTGTATGAACACATCTATTACATATAATGAATATTACATACGTTTGTCAGTGAGCTAATAAAAACTTTTAAAGAATACTGCACAGAACCCTTTGTCATACATATGTCTCAACTCACTAAAGGAGATGCGCAACTCTGGTCTGCTGACGATGATGTCAAATGATCTTTGCTGCAATATACAGATGTTTTCATTCTCACCGAGCGTACATAATTCTGATTTCGTACACCTATCGCGAAATTTATCGGAGAGCTTTTCGACAGCTGGTAGAGAGCTCCATGTGACCACGACAAAAGCAAAACGTATGAGGAGCGGTGGAACGGGGTTCAAGAATGGACTGCCAGAGCTGTAAAACACGTGTGCGCGTCATAGTCGCGTCTAATATGCGGATACCAGCACCGTCACCTCGTAAAAATCGTACGCTTTATTGCACTTTTCTTCAATTCTCTTGTCTCATCCTTTCAATGTATATATTTTTTCCATCACTAACGTTAGCAGCGATTGTGGTTGTTTTCTACGGGCGATTTATACGACTGGACTACCGAATTACCAGCACGAACTGAACGAAACGATAAAAGTACTGTTGGTATTATTA
>JABMBV010005574.1:0-10575 GCA_018906735.1 Mesochorus sp. PSUC_FEM 10030011 | reverse complement strand
AGAGTAAAATGTAAATAATATTAACAAATATTATTGCATAGTTTATATCTTTTAGTTGTAATAGCTATATATGTTAATTCGAGATACGCTTTCGATACACGTGTGTGCGAGAACTTCAAATAGAACGACCGACCCACGAGTTTGCAAGAGAAGAAATTTGAGGCGAAGAAAGAAATGGTATTTAACAGATGTCGAACCCTCAAGAATATCTTCATTTTTTTTTCACCTCACACTTTTCTCAAAACCTATATATATATACACGAGTACAAAACGGATGAGCGGCACGCGTACGCCCTAATTCGAAACAGATTTCGCGGCAGACTTACTTTCCCAAAGTGAAGGACATAAATTTGGCAGCCACTTAACAGGGGCGCTGACGAGATGGGGTCGATCATTGGACTTTCTCAAAGGAGCACACGCATCTTATCGTTGAAAAGTATTTTTTCTCACTCGATAATATGAAAATTGCGTCTGCAAGGTTTCATACGATAATAGAGTTTTTATATTTTTCACGCACGCACGGTAACATTTATGTATTGAGGCGCGTTTATGGGACACGCCTTTTAGGAAAATTATGGGAAACATGTCCAGGACCACCTTGAATAGATCGAATAATCTTTCGAAATGACGAAAACCATTCTTTTCTTATACACTTGAACGGTTTAATATAATCTTCAACCGTTTCAAATATCAAACGTTCAACAGTCGAAAGTTAAATAAGAAATCACTGAATATTTGATACTTTGGTAAAATTATTACAATTTTTTTTATATTTAATACGATTTTGAATAGAATTAAGGTTGTTTCGGAGACCACACTCGTATAAATATTAGTCATATGGGACGTCTTTACTAAGTTGAGCTGTAATTGATAAATTTTCATGCGCTCCGACTGATAAAAATTTTACTACGCCTTCAGCTAGAATTCGTACTGTATATGTATAGTTAGAAAAACACGCTGACATGTAAATTGTGAAACGTCATAATTCAATATGACCTCAAAAGAAACTATGTTTTTTATATATATTATTACACTATTAATTATTGCTGTTTCTTTTACTGATAGTTATTTATTGTTTCAATAATGTAAAAAAATAAAAAAATAATATACATTCTTTTTTTTAAACCAATTCGATTGCACAATAACAGTTGAAATAGCGAGAGTGAACGGTGTTATCAGTAGGTCACAGAACTGTTACTGTTATCCGTTCAAAAGTAACGAAAATTTCAACATTTTAAATTCGATTATCTATAAAATTATACAGAGACAAGTTTACCATTTTACTAATACCATAACTTTTATCCTCATGCACTACGCTTATGCATTATCTGTTAACACAGTTATAACTTTGACATTAATCATCTCCACATCAGTGCAGATGAAAATTTTTCAATTAATTTAGCATATAAATAAACATTGTATAGATAAACTCAGATTTAAAAAATATCTACCATAGATCAATATTTTCGGAAACAGCCTAAATATTTTGAAGTAATTTTATCGCATTATATGCATGATCATAAAATATTGAAGTAATTACCGAACTGACGATCGTAAGAATCATCCAAAAAATTTCTGCGAGATGTTTATAAATAAATTCTTGTTAGCTCAATGTGCCCACTTAAAATTTCTGATGGCAACGAAACGCATTATAATGAAAAAAGTATAACACGAGAAGAACCATAGATCCACGATATTTTCTGGATGTATAGACGATCAGCGTAGCTTTGCGATGATGGAATCAAAGCTTTAGGCTCGCATAAGTGCAAACGATTTCCTTGCGAAGACGCGAGAAGTCTAGTACGCTCAATATACATTGATGTAATGTATATTGTAGAAACGCTGAAAAAGCCCCCGTCTGCAAGTATTATTTTCGAATGTTCAAACGTTTTACGGCTAGAGGCGTAAGTGGAAGTCTCGACACGTCGTAGCAATCGACATTCTGTATATGTGCATATACACACATACACAACGAGAGAGAACTCGTGAAAGAAGACGCCTCCGCGATGACTGACGCCGCGCGCGTTATTATTATTATTTTTTTGCCTCGATCGCAAACCGCTGTGTACCGTTACGAAGTGATGCCTTGGTGGTGCGGAGCTGTCCGAAGGGCGCTACTGCACGTGCGCGAGGGCAATTCAGCGCCATCAGCGAGCGCGTCTCTAACCACAGCGCGCGGACACGAATCGGGTGAAACCGGCAGCTCCGGCAATTCGTAATAGTTTGTTTACACGGCTGAGCGATAAAAAGCCTCGTTATGTTTGAAAGCGAGCAAGGGAACACAAATTTCCTCTCGTTTTCTTCGATGAGTTGGTGCGCAGTACATGTATATATAAGTACAGAAAGAGCCTTCTATTTCGAAAATGGACGCGGTAAAGACGATCTTACGATTCGAAACCGTGCGTATATGTATACGAACGCCGCAGTTCTGAACGATACAACGGAGAGAGAATCATCAACGAATTTATAGATATGTGGACTGCTTCCACTCGGCAATTTTCGACGCTTCCAACACTCCGAGTTTTTCTCAGCCGGAATATTTCTTACCCCGTTTTACATTTTAACTTTATGTCTGCTGATTCGATGACTGAGAAATAAGTTTTGTGGGTTTTTCTTTTTTACGTTATGGGTATACGTTCGTCCATGTTTGTTTTTCTCCTATCCTTATACGCAGCTTCCGGAAGGTAATCGAGGCTACCTGTATCTTACGCAGCAGCCCCCTAACACATAAAAGATTCTTTTAGATCCTGTAGCTGTTGATTATCCAAGTTGATTGCTGAGCCGCTCCGTTTGTGCGCGGTTGTAACTCTCAGGGTTGTTTGCAATTTAAGTATATATGTGTGTGTGTGTGTGTGCCCGTCCCTTCGACGCGGCAAATATTTGCTGATTGTCCGCGGTGAAGATGTGAGTAAAACTTCGCGCGATCGTTCCACCGTTGTATCGCTTAACAAATAATTCTTGATCAACGTAGCAATGGAGCAAAGTTACTCTTTTCAAGATAAGATCGTTATTGCCAACAATTCGTTCATATGAATCGTGTTCATCCGCCATATTGTATATTCCTCTATTCCAATACCCCGCAATCCCTATATCTAATTTGTTCGCATTGAAATTATATATATAGTCGGTTATCACTTCGCTCAAATATGACTGCCCACAACACCTCGCGTCCCCCGCGCAAAAGTTGTTCCATCGTCTCCAACAACTATAACTTCTCGCGCGCGAGGGACAAAACGATCGAGCGAGAGAAAACGTGTTGAAAAAGAAGGAAAAAATAAACTAAATATATATTCTAATATGAGGCGCGTTCGCTCGTGGCACGATCTTTCTCGGTTATGTTCATACACGCGTATCTATATACACTTATACTTTAGTGCTCACACACTAAAGTGCATCGTATACGAGCTGCGACTAGAAAGAAAGAGACGGTAAGAGAGATAGGGCGCGTGTGTGAGCGTGCGAGATTTAACAAGGGTCTGACAGGCTCGTTGCCGTTGTTATTTATCGGTTATGTCGGCGCGCATCTCTCTCCCATCTCTCGACGAGCAAGAGAAAGAGAATAAGCTCCTTTTCCTCCTCCTCCTCTTCCTCCTGCTCCTCCTTCTCCTCCTTATCCTCTTTCAATTCCGTCTCTCTCTCTCTTTCTTTATCCCAGCTTCACGATATGTTCCTCTCTCTTTCTCTTCCTCTTTCTCACTTTCAACCTCTCCGCGTCCCTCATTTTCTTCGCTTATATACACTACAAGAGAGCAACGTACATAGAATGTGCACAGCTCGACACGTCTGCAGAAAACCTGGAGCATACACTGCAAATCATGCACGTATACATAAAGATATTTTCTGCATATATATATGTATATGTAGAGTACTAGTAACCAAAATGGCGTAACCCACGTGATTTTGCGGCTTTAGCCATAGGGGTGGTGACCTTTTGTTTGCTAAACATTCGATATATAGTTACTATATATATATATATAATGCTATGTGTACCTGGGCGCGAAAGAAGAGGCACGTATGTGCTCGGCAAGTGTTCAAGAAGGGCGGGTAAAAACGCGTTCACTCTCGGGCATGGTACAGACACACACGTTACCTCATATTGTACCAAGTATACAGTCGAATAGTTTAGTATTGGTACAGTATACTTGAAGTAGTGTGTGCATCACGAGGATCTCGGTTGTTGGTTAATGGTCGCGTTGGGTCTGGGCTCCACACACGTAACACCTTCTTGTTTGTAGGTGTAAATGTGCAGTGGGGGTACGACGAGGTGTATAGCGATGGTAGCTGACGACCTATGTTCTTATCCAATGTGCATATATTTCTACACACACATATACACATTACAGATGTATATATACTTCAAAGTATATATATATATACACATAAACTCTTTGATACTTACGACGTAGTGGGGTGTTCTCGCTTAGCGCAAGCACGTGTTAAAAACATAACCACTTACTCGAGTGGGTTTAGTCCGTGGGAGGAAGAGGGAGGCTTTATTTATCGCGGAGCTCCTCCTACACGAGAGCCGCGAGAGAAAGAGCACATATACATGTGCACACACGCATATAAAAGCCCTCCAAACCGCCAGGGATATTGCGCGCGAGGCTCGGATGGATAATTTCTACCATACGTGATGCACCAAACTATATACAGTACTTCGCTCTCTTAGCCAATGTCGAACGTTATGCCAGTTGCCATACACAGTTGAACTATTATCGGACTAGCACGCTGTGCGCACAGCGCACAGTCCACTCAGGACGCTACTTTATTCGTTTCGGAGCACTAAACCAGCGAACCCCCTCTGTCTTACACGCCCCAGGACCTTCCAATCTACACACTCCATACCAACCTCCAGAGTCTGTTGATGGTTAAACTGCTTGCCGGAAACAACCGCATGGGTTAACCTCCACGGTCAAACGAATGTGCTTAACTATTATACAGAGATGCCGTGACTATATCAGCCGCTCGTTTGCTTATCTCTCGCGGGTCGAATCTAGCCCAGCATCTATATATGTATCTATATACGTATAATATTACGTATGCGTGTTTCTCGCATGAAGATTTTGTTCAGCGCACAGTTAAGGATGTTACTTTTGACGTACAGTCCTGTTCAAAATGTTCTCGTATATTTTAACCAACAATACCTTGGTTCAGCCTATATTGATGAGAAAACCCTTTTTAAAAGATCGATAACCGACTAACACGTTGATTGTATTCAATGTTATAATCGTCAATTTAATATCAATTAGCGTTTAACCCCTTCGGTGGCATTGACGCCATTTGACGTCACATTTTTTCCATGCCCAAAATGGCATTGGCGCCAAATGGCGTGGTCGATTTGATCGATCGATATTTTGAGATTGGCTCAAACGAGCGACGGTAAATTCGTAATCGTAATTCGTAATTCAGGCAACCCTGAAAACCCGGAAGTTCCAAATTTCGTCAAATCTAAATACTTATTACTATACTAAAAGGAGTTAATGAAGTATTTACATGGCTGAAAAATACTTCAAAATCAATGTTCCACGATAATAAGACTTAAATGGACACGGCTAATTGAATAATTATCTTGCAAGCAAAATGAACTCTGTAGGACTATAACTATCTTTCAAAGAGAACAGCCGATAAGTGCTGAAGCTTGGACATTAAATGATTTACGAAAGTATATTTTTTCAAACGGATTACTTTTTGTGGACGCCTGTATGGCCATTACTTCCTTAACCACTGGTTTTAATCTGTGGTTGAAGGTTGGCGAAGGAAGAAATCGATTCCGTGGTATAGAAGCGGCAGTACGAAGTAGGGAAAGCTGTTCGAAAGAGTCACGAGAGACTTGACTTACGGTACCTAATGAGGTTTTGATTTACTTCCACTGTACATATAAGCGTAATACATATATATACACACAAAATGTTATTCAATGTGTAACAATGAACCGCCGATTGTAGGAGGTCAACATAGCAATCAACGTTAGATTTATCGCGCGCTTTGCTTCACCTCTTTTCATTCTATGCAGATGAAATCTCCATGATCTAATTCATATCTTCCCGTAGGTATATATACAATGTGCGGAGCTTTTCGCATTGAAAACAAAGGCCGATATGTGTTCGACACAGCGTGTTATTTCAATGTATATATATATATGAACTTTGGTATATATGTACGCATATCTACCACCGTGTAACTTGGGGTTATTACCGGGAGTAGCCTGTGGCAGCAAACACACAGTTATTTGCCCGGCATGCTAAGTCAACCGTTCACTTTTATCTCTCTCACTCTCGACTCTAACATCCCCCGGAGTTATTTAGTCACGAGTAGTTACCCGAGGTTTTACACTAGTCACTATCTATATACACTACTGGTATTACACTAAGGATATTTTACCGACAATCTAGTCACAGAACTCCGCATAAAACTCTGACCTAGACTTAAAATGTATATGTGTATAAGTATCAAACTTATTTTTTTCTTCTTTCTTTTCTTCTTTTGATACAACTTATAGCTGATAACGCAATAAACAGCTCGAATGTTGCATTGGGATATCGATTCATTTATCTTGTGTCTTTTACAGAGTGTCATGTATTATTGTGTGTTATGTGATTTCGACAACGATATCCCCATATACAACATTCAGCGACGACGAAAACCAACGGATATAAAGTATAACATGCGCGCATCGAGGGTCTCTCCACGCGTTTCGAGTCGACCCTACAAATGGCAGTTAACGCCACGAGGACAGATTTACCACGGGTATAGTCCGCGGGGACCTGTCCCCGTGACTAAGCGCTCCCCCGGGTACGTGCACGCTCATACATGCGAATTGAGAAAATTTACCATCGTGTTCTCGGGTTTATATGTGATATAGGCGCTTTTTCCACTCGTATATGGCATAACCCGAAAGAGGGAAAGAGAGAGAAAGTTGCAAATGTATGAGTGAGAATGTCGAGCGAATCTGTTGGCCAACCCGGAGGGATGTGCCGGACCAGAGCATGTACATGGGTAATACGATGACGCCGTCGAGAGAGGGCACTGTGGCTCCTCTCCGCAGCAGAATAACGAGCTCCATCATCAGGCTCTCACTGAGTTCACGACGCGCATATCGTCCTCGTTATGCTTTTAATCGGTTTCATCAACTTGTTGTTATCAACGCTCACGCTTTTTCGCACTGAACAATTCGTCGAATTTTCAAAACCGAGCTGTGCTCACGCGGGTCAGGAGTATGTACATTTATCGCGAATGATTGACGAGATCGAATTCTCGAGTACCAATCACAAATGATGGATGATAACAATCGAGGTAGCGAAAGAATACAGGGAACAATTTTCGTTTTTTTCATCGAGAAAAATTTGTTTATAACATGATGCAATTGAGCGATGATTGGGTTCGTTGCTCTCACGAATTTATCACGAATGTGGATCGATCGTTGGATATCGGGGAGATTGACTCGTAGTGGATTTCTAGAGATGAAAAAAATAACCCATAGAGTTATTGCCTTAGTTAACATGCCAAGGAGCGCCTTTTCGAATCGAATTGGTATTACATACAACCATATACATATACATATATAGTTTACCTTATACACGAGACACCCCCAACGAGACAGATAACACAGCGAGAACCTCGTAAAAAATGGCTAACAAGAGAGAAGGTAAGATTCTATCTCGATAGAATTATGTCTTTATTAGGTGGGATCGGTGCCCGATGACTGCAACGGTTTTGCCCCGCGATGAGACGAAGAGAGAGAGAGAAAGAGAGAAGAGGAGAAGAAAGAGAGAACCGCAGGTGTCCCCGCGGACTCCGAGAATGTGTATCCCTTCTTTCTGCCAACGTGCAAGAAAAGAATCTTCTGAACAAAGGGACGAAGAGAGAGAGAGAGAGAAAATCTTCGAGAGTGTGAGCACCTAAATATGTATTATACACGTTTACCAAGCAAAATTGTGTGGTATAAGTCCGAGATTTCGCATTATTCACTTGTTTGCCGCCTGTGACCTCTCTCATTCCTTCCACCTTTATCTGCACGAGAGCTTGTCTCGCTCTGTGGTTAATTCCTTCGTCTTCCCAAACCCTATATGAGGGAGGAGGTGAGATCTCGAGGTGAAGATCACGATCGAGCGATTGGAGAGAAGAAACAGAGGGTTAGTATACAGAAACAAGGAGAAAGAGAAACAAGGAAAGTCGTGCACACCTTTCTCTCTTTCTCTCCCTCGTATATAGATATATCGAATATATACTCTCTCACTGCACTTGGATTTGTCTCACGTCTCATCCTCGATATTTTTGATCGTAAATCTTGCCCCTTTTTAGCCGATACGATTATAGTTTTAGCCCCCATCGACGAGTTCGAAAGTGAGATATTTTTTTGGATAAATCTTAGAAAAATGTCACCTTCTGATTTTATACATTGTACATAGGATTTTTTTTTAATTAACTTTTGTTATCATAATGAAAGTAAATTTTTTTTTTAAATTATACATGCGCATATAATTTTGTATTAGCTCAGGTTCATTTTGTAAATTCCTTCATATAAATCGATTAGTAATATCAAAATTAAGATAAGGTGGAATATTTCTAGCCTATACAGTCAAAAAAACGTCTCATTTTTGACTTCGTCGATTATATAGACCGTTTTTTATGCCAGGTCAGGATCTACTACTGTTAGTATACCCTAATTCTACCTCTATGCATACTGCGTATGCTTGACACATATAAAACATTTCGTAGACGAAAACCAGTGCGGATCTTTCCTGGAAAAATAAAATTTTCTTCAAAAGCGGTTTTGGAGAAAACAAAAAATAATGAAGACTGATAAAATCATGTTTTATGGAACTAAACAAGGGAACAGGTGAGATTTCCAAATAGGATATAGAAACGCGATTGCCTCGAGAGTATACCTGCTATTTATAATCATACAAATATAATAGGAAACGAAACCGGACGCGATCTTTTACAACTCAGTTGAAACATGATGAAAATTTTAAAAAAAGCTATAAAAAAAAAGACACGTTTAGTCCTCAAGTAGAATTTTATTGTCCTACCGAGTCAAAGGGATTTTTAAATTTCTCAAAAAGGTCTTCTAATGTTATTACCACCTCCTCAAAAACTGATCCGAACGATATTTTTTTTATAAAAATATTATGTATTCAAAATATTTCAATTTAATTTGTTTTGCATAATCTGGTTTCAGTTTTTAAATAATGAAAAACTTAGATTAAATTAATTAGTGTAAAATTAACCTTCCAAAAATGTAAACGAAAAATTCGTTCATCTGGCACGAGTCACCTACATAAATACATTTAACTTTGTCCTCTCTTCACGGGATACTTGACGAATGACTCTCTTAATGTTTCAAATAACAGAGAGTTTTCTTCTATAGATTTTGTGGCATTGTTGCCGAGAGATGCGGCAGTTCAAGGCCTTGCAGGGGGTCCACAATAGAGTCCTCGAACTAACATTCATTTTTCCAATACAATTCTTTTGTATCTCGCGGTCCAGAAGATTTTTCAAATGTCGTGCATGTGGCTCGTGACTATCGGGCCCTATATATACATGGCTTTTAACGCGCTTCCGCGTAACTTTTCGAACGACAACCAGCATGGAAAAGGTAAAATACGTAGTAAAAGATCTTGTTACAGCCTAACTTTAGGCCAAGAAAATCTGTGAATTACTTTTTTTTCAGATTTCAATGAATTTTGCGGTGCTTGCATAAATGATTTTTTCAAATCAAAATATTCAAACCGAAAACCTATATCTAATAAAATAAATAATGAAATCTAGAAAATTTTTGTTGCATGCAAAATTAAAATGCAGAACGGTTCGTGCTGTGAATGACTGTACAAGTCATTTGCATAGATAATGGATAGATAATGTACGAATATTTTTAATTTTTCTCAATTTCATGGGATTTTCTTCCAAGTCTGACGTCTTCATGCAATATCTGATCGAGTTAATCTCACCGGCACTGCACTCTATCGATATTTTCGTCACATTTTATAATGTTATTATCATTTAAAGATGTTCTGGATAGTTTTACAAAGTAAAGCTATGTTATTATAAAATTTATATTGTGTTCTACATACTTTTCAAACATTATCCTGCAAAATTTCAATTAAATTCACCACGTATTTAAAAAGTTATGAATTTTTAAAGATTGCAACTTTTCTACGTGTTTTTATAAGAGAAAAGAAAAAAATATGGAAAAAACACATTAAAAATGAGCAGATTGAATTAATTTTTTGCATATAAATATGAAATTATTTTAATAAAATTACGGGGAAAAAACCATAATTAACCGCGGTTTGTTAAAATTGTTTATTATTAAAAAATAATAATTAAAGTCACTTTATTTCATGAAAATTATTATTATTAAGCCATTTTTTTCACATCAAATGGGATACTTAAAATTCAATATCTAACGTAAAATTCTTAGAAACATATTATTATTCGGTTTCTTAATACAAGGTATCTTTTCAATCATCCAGAACCCCCTTAAGACTTTTTAGCTATAACATTCTTTGAGATTGCGTTTTTATCAGCCCAATCAAAAATTGTTCTTAAACTAATTATAAGAAAAATATAAAT
>JABMBV010005563.1:0-10576 GCA_018906735.1 Mesochorus sp. PSUC_FEM 10030011 | reverse complement strand
ATTTTTTGAAATTACACTCACCGTTAGATAATTAATATTTGGCTATTTCATTATTGTAAAATATAACGATCACAAAATGATATTCAAAATGAGAAGGAAAAAAAATAAATATATTTTAATTACAGGCCTCGCGATGGAAATTTATGCAATAACCGAAGGCCGAGTCCTTTCGTATCTGTTGGATCCCGAATTCGAGAGTAAACTACCGATAATACCGAGCGAGGTGTCTTACGTTAATTTTACGTGGAAATCCGGGGTGAAGAAGTATTATTACAACTTTTATCGTTTGAAATCGTTCGACGAGTCGATACTGAAAACTCCATCGATAACGATAAAGACACGAGGCAGAGTGCCAAAGAGGCCAAAAGGTATTCAATTCTACAAAACTTTTTCTTCATGTTTTCATGCTCACGCTTCGTGTATAAACGTTTTTACCATTCATTTTAAACGTTACTTTTTGCCTGTTTGATTCTCTCCAGAATTTAGCGTTCTGTTGCCATGTTCGGGAAACAATTCGGGGATAGCGCAGTTCGGTATTGGCCTGATGATTGAGACGCGCAAGGGTAAACCTTTGAACGGGACACCCCTACGTTTCAGCTTAAGAAAAGAATGCGCCGTGCGCGGTGAGTGCGTCAGTCGCGGCCAAGATCACCACTTCTCGACTCACACATACAGTTCTGTATCACCAGTAATCATCACCAATCAATTTTGATGCATGAAATGACTTTTTTTTTCTTTCATCAATTAAAATTTTTAAATAAATCGAAATTTGATCGGTCGTCTAAAGAGAGAGAGAGAGGGGGAGAGAGAGAGAGAGAGAAATTGTATGCGTGTATGTGTGAAAGAAACGACGTTTCTAAAATGCTCGAAAGTAAAGTTCTCCTTTTTATGATTATTTGTGTCGGTCTTTGCCGGTTGTGAGAAAATAAATTATCTTGCATGATTTTACATGTTTTTTGTTTTCTGTTCGTTTCGTTTCAAAAGTTTAAACGTATATTAATATGAATATATATTTCTTAATACTACACGAGAATTGTTTCTATGAGATTGCAGTGTGTCGATCAGCTTGAGAATATTGAGGATGCTTAGATCAAAAATCGATAGATTGGATTTTCATAGGAAAGCTATAGGAAAAAAACACGAAAATCTGAAATAACAATAAATAACGAGAGCGCCAAGCGGAAGTTTAATAACCAGACTGCTAAACATCCTCAATATTCAAGACTTTTTGAATTTCAATTTGATAATTTAATTACGATTATTTTTCATTTTTGCAGAGCTCAATCCGGGCCCGTGTCCCGACGGTTATCTTGGACCTCCACATTGCAAAAAAGCTCTTTGCTATCCAATTTGCATGAACGGCGGTAATTGTACTGCCCCGGGAGTTTGTTCGTGTCCACCGGGTTTTCAAGGACCTTACTGCGAGGGAGGTACGAATAAACAATTATAATTTATTTAGAATCAACGTTCAGAAAATCAAAGTTGGTAATAAAAAAGATAACAATTATCGATGTAATACTTTAGACACGCTCCCAGTGCATTGGGAACAATTTTTATGTACATGACTATAAGTAAACTTTTTAGCGGTTTTCTTAAACCACTTTTGATATTGCTATTGCCGTTTTACAACCGACTTTGATGACGTTGGTCAAGGCTTGATAAAACGGTGCCTGCTCGGCTCCGTGATCGATTCCCGTGTCGTGATGTTCTTGCTCTTCGTCACGAAATCTCTGTATCGTCTCCAACAATTCCTTGTCGGTATCTTTGTCGTCGTTCTCCATTAAGGATCGCAACTGGTCGTTGTAATGCTCGACTATCACTGTCTCGACCGCCACTGTGCAGGCCATCGCCGCTTTTTCACCCAGCATAGCTGTACCTGCTCCCAACAAAAAACCAGCCGCGTTCCACAGTGGCAACATTGCCGTTGGTCTTACTCTGTGCTTTTGTATCAATTCCTCGAATTTTGCTCGATGCTTTTTCTCTTGGTCCCACATGTGCTCGATCGTTGGACCCACTCGAGTTTTTCCTGCAATTTACATTTTTATTTCAACGACATTTTATATTTGTGAATTATTCCTTTTTCATTTAATAATCCAATCTTACCAAGAACGGCCATTTGACCTGCGTATATTCTGTCGGCTCCCAATTCACCAGCATGATTGACTCTTATTATACTGTCCAATAGTTTGCTGGCTTTTGTGTTTGAAGTTGCCGCGGAACATGAGCTAGAGAATCGCAGTCCACCTCGTCCAAGATGTTGCATTATTTCCGTTTTTTTTGTCTTCTTGTCTTAAATCTGAATCAACTGAAAGAAAATAAGTGTAATTATTTTGGTAACACATTGGTTAATGTTAATTTCAGGGATTTGTACAGATAAGTGCCTAAACGGTGGTAAATGCATTCAGAAAGACACTTGCGAATGCCCCAAAGGATATTTTGGATTGCATTGTGAATTTTGTAAGTGAAAATGCTACAAATAAAAATAATTTTCAAACGATCTCGCATTCATCGATGTTCCTTGTTTTTTCTTGTTTTCAGCTAAATGTGTTATACCCTGTCTAAACGGTGGCAAATGCAAAGGAAACAATGTGTGTCGTTGTCCAACGGGTTTCAAGGGGGACCATTGTGAAATCGGTAGACGCTCACCACAACGTTCAGCTTGTACAAGAGCGTGCAGAAATGGTACTTGCCAACCGGACAATACTTGTCTTTGCGAGCAGGGTTGGTTTGGAAAATTATGCAACAAGAATAAGCCCTGGGCTTGATATAGAAGGAAGCACGAATCGACGATATTCCGTTAGTTTTTATTGTCAAAAGTCTTTGTTAACAGCACAAACGCTCTCGAGATACGCAAATGCATTGACACGGTTGAATGAAAAAAAAAGTCTAAATGCATTCGAATGAAATCAAATTGTTTAGTGCTTAGCAAATGTCAGATCGATGCGGGAGGAAGCGAAATTTTTATCGCGTTTTATTTTATTTTATATCTCAACTATACCCCAACCAGATGTGATATGTAAAGCTGCTTTACACCATTTTATACGATTTATATTATTGATAATATTTGTATCATATTGATAAATATAATGTTAGCATTTACATGTATTTTTTTTTATTATTAATAAATGTTGCTATTATTTTAGCCAAGATAATTTAAGGCGTTTCAATACGTATTTTCCCGGCGTGAAAAATTCTTGAATAATGCGTCCAGTCAGTTTTATTGAAATTTTATAACGAGCTGCATTTTTTAATTAATATTGTCAAGTCGACAATTGACTAGAGATCCAAACGTTGTTACATACATTGCAAGGAATTGCTGCAATGCTTTTGAACTATGTAATATAATTCGTAAATGTTTACAAAATACAGAATCACCTACGAGTCCTCAGTACAAGATACAGGAACAGCGGATATAACATCGATCGCGTGAATTTCAATGCGGCAGTGAGAAAACAACATTTCATTTTACTGAGTCATGTTTTATTTTTCTCAAAAATAGAAATTAAAAAAATATCATGAAAAATTTCTTTTTATTCGATACTATATATATCAATATAACAATTTTAAAAAATTTCCAGAAGTGTAACACTTATCATTATTTGTTTATTAATGAAATAGTACAAAGTATTGGGTTAACATCGGCAATAATACTTAATATTTTATTAATAATTCAGAAATATCAGCAAATAATTTTCAAAAAGACTTAGACTTGAGGAGTTTCGGGACCACCGATACAATGTTGCCATGCTAAAACTATGCCTAAAAAATACAAAATTTGACAATGTTTAGAATTCAATTAAATTTGGTAAATATATTCTTTAGTATTATACATGACAGTACAAATTTTTCCAGATTTTTTTCCATCTAGTTATCGAGTAATTGAACATCAAAGTTCATGTAAGTATGGCGTTTTTATATATTCGAAAGAAAAAAATCACATTACATTAGAAAAGTTTGGTTGGATTTTTACACTCTTAACATACAGTTTCCTGTATGTTAAGTGCGCAGCCAGTTTCATTTAATAACTTGACGTCGAGACGCTGCTGCGTCTCTTGATATAAGTATATACTCCGGGCATAAGAATTCTGCTTCAACGGTCGATCACTTCATAACTAGAAGGAAAAAATCTAAAAAAACGTGTATTGTCATATATAATACTAAAGAATATATACCGGCAGTGATGGGTGCGAAGTTGGTGCGTGGCTTGGGCAGTTTCCGAAGTTTAGCAGCATCGGTGACCGTTCAAGCCTCGCACTGGTTAGCGTACATTGTACCACTGAGCGGGAGGCGATTTTTTTGACGAATGGGTATTGCTGCTTAGGTTTACTCACAGTAATGCCCAGGAATTAGTGAAAGCGCCGTAAGTAGGAAAGAGGAAAATTGGGATGTGTGTAGGGAGTCGAGGTAAAAACCCGCGAGGGTATACCATGGAAACACTCGAGTAGTAGTACTAGAGAATATATTTATCAAATTGTATTAAATTCCAATCATATTGATTAGCGGTACCGAAACTCCTTAAGGCTAGACGATCGCAGCAATCCTTAACAAATTATTAACAATTTACTGAATCATTTTATAATAAATTAGTTCAAGATACTAATGTAAACACGAGATAAGAGACACATAACGATTCGAATCATATGCGTAATATTATATACGAGCAGAAAACAAAATTTTGAGGTTATGCACACACCATAGGTTTAACGCTTAAAGGAGCAACAGTGGTTAAAACCTGAAAATTTGTTCTCATACAACAACTTAACGCTCATAATTCAAGATTATGTAAAAGTATTTTGTATTGACTTTTCGATTTATAAAAAAATTATTGGTTTATTATCGAAATGAAGTTTTGCGGTTAGTCATTGTTTTTTTTTTACTTTATGCCGCGTGGATATATGCATTCAAATATGTAAAGCGCCGGTGAAATATTGAAATAGAACATTATTACGTAAATAATATTCACGAAGCTCAATCAACTTACTCGAAGATAAAATAAAAATAATATTATTTTACCAAAGGAGTCGCACTTTGTATGTTAACGATGCGACGTTTATATTATTTCGATTTTTTTTGCCTCCGTCAAGATTAGGTTAGAATAACACAAAACAATTTTCAATTGGTCGACTTGCGTTTCAGCACGTTTCAGGCACCAATGAAAATTTGACTAGAAAGTATAGACGCCATGACGGTAAAAAGTCCGACCAATAGCATTATTTCAAGATTCTTATATATATATAGATATATGTAATGATGTATGTGTGTGTATATACATGTATATATATCAATACATACATATATATGTATGTTATATATGAACATATACATGCATTTGTGGTACGGTGTTTCCATTGTCGCTCGTACACGTCTCTATCGAAGCACGCAATAATCACGCTAATTTAGGTGAGTTCAAGTGTAGAAAAATAATGAATATAATAATTGTTCGTTCGACATATTTGCATTTTTCCCGCTAAATTACGTTAAAAGTATAGCGCATACATCTTGCGTTGAATTTTTGTTAGAATTTTGTTTCGTCTGCTCGGCGTGCACGAACGCGCAGGCTCGCTTAAAATGGCCGCTTCACTGGCCCGCCGTTTGTTGTGGTGGAGATGGAGGCCCGCGTAACCGATCAATACGTTAGCTCGCGAATCTTGCCATGGTGCCCATGGTGGATGTTGTGCGTGCTGTCGCGTTACTCAGCGCATTATCGTGCCTGTTTACAAGGTGATAACGCTCTACGCGATTTAGCGCTCACGAAAGCACGGCTTTTAGTGAATTTTAAGCGTCGAAACAGGAAATTCACTCGGTGAAGACGCGAAAGACGAGACGCGGCGACAACGCGCGAGAGACAAAAAAAAATACACACAAGATGTACGTTACGCGATTCACGTAAGGGCGTGGTGTGCATGTGTGTGCGTGTCCGTGTGTGTGAATGTTTCTTTGTGGTCAGTTGGGAGCCGCGACGACGACGACGACGGCCCGCAGACGCAGAGGCTTCCCGGCTTGCCTCTTGAAACACGAGGGATTCTCTCCTCTGTTATCCTTCATGCAACACGCTATTCCACGAGAATTTCCACTAACCAAGGTGCGTACGCAACCCCGCGATTTACACTGGGCCTGCTCCATGGACTCTATATATTCCCTCTTCGTCGCTCTCCGTCTGTACATTTTACTATCCCCGGCGTATTTCGCATTCTCGCGCTCGTGAAACCCTGACTCTCCTTCTTTTGCGTGTGTTGCCCTGCGCATTTTACGTTTGCCCCCCGCCGTTACTTTGCTTCGTTCTTCGAATAAACGCGCCGTCGTGTTCGTCCCATGTTGCGCGCCGATCTCTCGCACGCGTCTCCACACCGCAGTGTCGTCTGTCAATTCTTTTCAAATTTCATCTCGTTCGATCAGGAGCTGTCATGTTCCTCGATGAATATGGACAACCCTTCATAGTTTTTATGATACATACACCCTGTGCCCCTTCCTACCTCCGTCCCGCGCTTTATTTTCGCCATTATTCATTATCAACTTCAATTTTATTTCTTTCGTATATTTTCATGTATTGTCCATGCATTGCTCGTCAACAAGGCTTTTTCCCTGTGTACATCAGTTCTTTTACCTTTTTTCTATCGTTTAGATTTTTGACGTTCGACATTTTACTTCGTGGAACTAGCGCTTATACACGAGCGCCAATTCATTGATTTTTTATTCGTCGATAATAATAATGGGAATTCTCGTCGGAGCTTACGCGGTCTTTGGGCCACAAGATGAATTGGGTTAGGAAACATTTTTAGTTTGTATTGGATTCTCCGACGCATATTTATATATGTTCTTTTTTTCTCTCTTTTCGTTTCTCATTCAAGCGTCCGATGTTTTATATGTATATGTGTAGGGAGCAATGGGATATTCGTGACAGGGAGGGCTTGATGCAAGGGGGGAAATGTATATTCTGGTGTGTACCCCTATATGCCATCTAGTTAATGTCGGAAGGGGAAGGGACCCTTGAACCAAAAAGGGCTACCCTTCAGGAATGACTCAGTCCATCACAATAATAATAGTACGATATTTCTGTGGTTCTGTTCTAGGCTGTATAGCCTAGATAACTCAGCTGGTCAATTTATTTTTTTTTTTATCTTTCGATCAGCTGTCTTAAGGCTTGTAAACATAATTTCGTGATTACACAATTTTTTCTATATACATATTTGTAAAAAAAGTACTTGGGCACTGCGAGCTTTATAGGAGAATCGTTATAATCTATATTACTCAATTTGCTCTACAATGATTGAAACTTCACCAATAATTTGGTATTTAAAAACAGATGGAAGTGATGCCGATGGATCGAACATAGAGGCAAGACTCAGTTTTGGTGGGTCATTGAATCATAACCAGGGACAAACAAAACATTGATAAACACAGAGAACAATGGTATCGTTACCGAGTACAGAAACAGGAACTATGGACAGAATGGATAGGCTCTCGGACGATGATGACGATGAGCCTAGCAGCGGATCAGACGCTTATGACGAGGGTGATCTCCTTAGCGCTGCTATGGACGACGATGTTACGGCCCAGCTGGCGGCTGCAGGTTGGAAAATAAAAAATACTCACGGTGATTTTCATATTGTTTTTTTTTTGTTAACATTATCAATCCTCTTCCTCACATTTTTATTTGTCACGAGTTTCTTCTTTATTTTAAACCTTTATTATTATTTTTTTTTCGTATGGTTCTGCTACACAGAGCCGTATGATGAAATTATTTTCAGTTCAAAGTATGACCTATTATCATTCTACTTTTGTTTTGTTCTTTTTTTTTTAATTTTATTGTTTATCCTTGGATTTGTAACTAATACTTATAGGAAGTTTTTTTTAGACAAATTTATACTTTTCGTTAATGCATTATTATATATTTTTAACTTGGTTTAGAAGAATCTACATCTTGAAAAATGAATATTCGAAACAATGCATTTTGAGCATATTTTAATAAAAAATTGACAATATTATTCTATTAAAAATAATGTGTCGTACTCGCGAATTTTTTTCAAAAATCTTATCCAACCAATTTTTGTTTGCATATTAAATTAATGTAAATGCGGATCACAACTCAAACGCTGTTTCTAATATCATATTATTCAATCGATGGTATTTCTAAACTCGTGTGCAATAAATATTGTGTATCTCTATACTATGGCTTTTTACTTCCACGTGTTGAGATTAAGAACGACAATACTAAACAGTACAATATTCAGGCCCCATCGGTGTTGCTGCAGCTGCTGCGATTGTTTCCGCAAAAAAGCGGAAACGTCCACATAGTTTTGAGACGAATCCTAGCATCAGAAAGAGACAACAAAATAGACTATTAAGAAAACTCAAAGTGAGTAAAAGTACAATTAAAGATTTCAAGAATACTTGAATTACTATGAAAATTCGCAGATCGGACGATGAACATTGTAAAAAATGATTAACGCGCAATTTAATGTTTTAGCAAACTATAGACGAGTTTGCGACGCGGGTTGGTCAACAAGCCGTTGTATTGGTGGCGACTCCCGGCAAGCCAAATAGTAGTTATAAAGTTTTTGGAGCCAAGCCTCTCGAGGATGTTGTGAAAAATTTGAAAAGTGTGATAATGGAAGAGCTCGAAAGCGCTCTGGCCCAGCAAGCACCACCACCTGTACAAGACGATCCGTCACTTTACGAGTTACCACCATTAATTATCGATGGTATACCGACACCGGTTGAAAAAATGACCCAGGCACAGCTTAGAGCTTTTATACCTTTGATGTTGAAGTATTCGACGGGCCGAGGAAAACCCGGTTGGGGAAGAGAGAGTACGCGACCACCATGGTGGCCAAAAGAATTGCCATGGGCAAATGTTCGAATGGACGCACGCTCGGAGGATGAGAAACAAAAGGTTTGTCAGCTGCTTATTTCCATATTATTACTATTATTATTTTTCATTTACAATCGTTTCTTCGAAAAGTATTATCTTTATTTCTCTTTATAGTGAGATAATTTTTAAAAGTGTTTTGTTTTACCTTTGTATCCAGATCTCTTGGACCCACGCACTGAGGCAAATAGTTATAAATTGCTACAAGTTCCATGGAAGAGAAGATCTTTTGCCCGCGTTTAGCGAGGACGATGAAAAACCAAGTGTTTTGATACAGAGTGTAACTCCACACTCGTCACAGACTTCTTCGGAACAGCAAGAACAGGAACAAGCTCAACAGCAGCAACAGACGGTGGGAGTCGTTCGTCTGAGCACCACGGGTTCATCTAAGGGAAACTCTTCGCCAGCGCAAATGATAGCCGCGTCACCCACAGCTCTTGCCACTGCTCAGGTGCTGGTGGGCGGAGTGCATGAGATATCGAAATATCGATCGGAGCAATACGAATTAAATATTGATCGGCCTCGTTCTCTATTATTTTTTTTTAAGTATTTTCTGCCCTCTGCCGATCATACTGTCGCTAGCAGAATTGGATTATACTAAATTTATAAGTTATAAGTAATAACTAACGCGCAAAATCAACTTCACTGTTTAACTCTTTTCAAGTTGATTATTCTTTAAATTATAAAATTTATTTATATTTCTGAATAAATCCCTTAACATACGATATCGCTGGTTATGATAATGATAGAAAATTTGTAAAGAATCAGTAAAGCTTAATTGGATGTTTACATTACAATTTTGGCATATGTATTATATTTAGAAAATTAATTTTTGTCTATTTCTGGTCGCACGTCAAGTTCTATTGCTCCGCTGATTTTATTGATAGTTGTTGTAAATATTTATTTACAACACTAGTATCGATCTCGATCTCTGCATCTCTGTTTGATAATGTTTCAATAATTCGAGAAACATTATTAAAAAAAAGAAAAAACAAAATAGCAAAAATAACAAAAATTTTAGTCCATAATCCTTATCAGAAATATATTATTTCTGTTAATATTTTTGGTGTTTAGTTTCCCTTAATTGAGTTTCGTTATAGATATTTAGTTTTCATGTATCACTGTGCACGAATAAGCTTATATTTCTCTATTGATATTAATTTAAAAAATCGTTCAAACAATTTATTCTTTAAAAATTTTTTTTTTCAGATTGCGCAATATCCAACTGCTGTTTTACAAACGATAACCAATGCCGATGGTTCGGTATCGATAATACAAATGGATCCGAGTAATCCAATTATCACGTTACCTGATGGCACGACTGCACAGGTTCAAGGAGTCGCAACGGTGAGTAACGTTCTCAATTTATTTTTCATTTACTGTAATATTGATGCTCCGAGTTTGGTAAATGCAAACATATTCTATAAAAAGATGTATCAATCGGAAATGATCGTTGAAATTATTCGCAGATTCATACGAGCCAGGGTGAAGTTCAAGCACTCGCGGAAGTCTCAGGGGGTGTTGAGGGAAGCGTCGGTGTCGATTTGAATAGCGTGACCGAGGCAACCCTAAGCCAAGACGGTCAAATAATATTGACGGGCGAAGACGGACACGGTAAAACAGTTTTCTATAGGCTCTGCACCGTCGCCGGCCAGGAACTACTTGAGCAGTGAATTTTATATTATATATATCTTAATATTTTTTTTC
>JABMBV010005553.1:0-10583 GCA_018906735.1 Mesochorus sp. PSUC_FEM 10030011 | reverse complement strand
TGTATTATTTATTTATTTATTCATTTAATTACTTATTGATTCATCTTCGTAAAACAGGTACTAACTCCTGATCGCCCAGGATTCAAAGCGCCACGATTTCCAGCCCCAGCAACGGCACGGCCACCATACGAAAGTCCGAATCCTTGCGTATGGGCTATAATTCAATGTTGCCCCCACAATCCTAGGCTGGGATGCTTTGAGTCCATGGGCTGTCCGGGAGCCGTATGGGATGATAATCGTTGCAGTTCGTCACTCAAAAAGGCGGCCCTGAGCCAAGTTCAGTGATCAAAGAAACACGAGATTCTAAACCGAATTTATAATAATAAAAAGTATAAAAACTGAGTCAATAATTAAACAATAAATTCACAATTACTATAATTCAAAATTAGATTAGATAAGTTAGCCTTTTACAAATATTCAAGAAACAATTCGATCAAATAGCTGTTGAAATACTCAGTGAATTCCGTGGATATTTTTTTTATCTTATCTAAGAATAATTCGATGTTGTCGCGTCTCTTGATCATTCTATCGTTTTTATAATAATTTCTTTTTGCATATTATTGTCTATAGCAATGACAGAATAATACAAAATGTACATAATGTAACAAAAAACATTATTGTACTTCTGCGCTGATGATCCAGTATCGGGTGAGTCTGAACTGGAATATATTTTTATGAAAAAGTGCCAGATCAGTTGAATAAGTATATCACAATTAGCTACCGATCGCCTCTTTATGTTTCCCGTGTGTGTGTCTTTTTTTTTCTTTTTTTTAACGACTAGAAGATGCTTTATCTTATATTCTCTTTGTGATATACATAGGTGCGTTTTTGCCACGATGAATGCTGACATGCAATGTATTATAGTAATAGTATTTATGGTAAATGTACACCCGTATATACCTTTGTAAAATATCTTGAATAAAGTGTAAGAATGCCATTAATTACCTACAACTAGTCTGATTTTTTTTTTCAATCACCATCATAATTAATTTGAAAAATTATTTTTTTAAATGGTCATCCTATTTTGCAGACTCTAAAATTAGCCAATTTATTAAAAACCTTTTTTTTTTACAAAAAATACAGGTAATTAAATTCAACTTTTGGTCCTTTATTAAAAAATGTTTCTTGAGTTAAAAAAAAACGAATTAAACTTGAATATTTATTGATTACATTTTAAAAAATAGCGATAAAAATGGCGTCTCAAAAAAGTATTGATCACTGGTGTTGGTAATTCTGTGTCAATCGCTTAACTTAAGGGTATTACTCTATGTGATATTTTGAAAAAATTGATTTTTTTTTATTACATAAATTGATTTTTAGACATGTGCAGAATATGCTAATAAAGTGATTTTCCATTATTTGAACTCGTTGGCAAGTTACAGCGGATAATGGTAAGTAAAGACTTCATAGTTTAAATCGTCTTTGAATTTCATGAACTGGTTTTGACCCGGAAAAAGCGAATTTTCCGCCTTGCTCAGTCAATACATACGTCTCTGATTGATAGCAAGACTTCCATAGTCTGTGCATATACGCAGTTTTCAGAAAGCAAATTTTCAGAAAGTTTGACGGTTTGAAAGGAAGTTTGACATTTTGAATGAAAGTTAAACAGTTTAAAAGAAAGTTTGACAGTTCGAAAGAAAAAAATAATACTAAAAAATAAAAAAAGGTATGCATATTAATTATATTGAACAGGATATTAGTATTCGCTAGAAAATTAATTTCATCAGCTTGTGCTTGTGTTTTTTATACCTTCCCCGTTATAATTTATGGCAAAATATACCGTTCAATGTTAATTTATAATATAAATATTCAGAAAAAAATATGGATTTTTCGAAATTGAAAAAAAATTGAAAAATATTTATGAAAAAAATGTAAAATTTTCGGTTTTTTCTGAGGCACTAAAACGCAATTTCGACACCAGGAATCGAAAGAGCTCACCAAAAAATAGTAGTGAGGTTCGAAAATGAGCTAAAAATTCTGAGTTTTCGGGCTTTAATGGGTTAAAATATCTCCACAATGGATTAGGTGATGCTTCGAAATTTTTTGGGGTAATAGATAGAACAATGAACAATAGAAATAATAGAACAGTGTGTGAGAGACGTGTGTAATTTTCATCACTTTCTCACTACTTCAAGAAAAGTTATTAATTTTTGTCTCAAGCATGCACATGAGTACGCATTCGATTTCGTTGAATTAACAATTTCCTAAAAAGTTAAGTGTAACAAAAGTGATAAAATGATAAATCTTGAAGTATCAAGAAGTTGTTCAGTCACTTTTTTATTAGATGAATGTCATCTTAATATTTATAAATCATTTCTTTAGATGGATGAGATTATTTGATTTTTCAATTTTCGTTTTTTTTCCAGAAATGAATCAGGAGAATATTAAAAATAACTATTTTCAATATGCCCATAAAAACTCTTTATCCTACTTCAGGCTATAACCAATGGTATGTAGAATCATACAAAAAAATCAATAAAATTGTTAGTTTTTTTTCGCAACTTATACCAATAGAATGAAAGAATCGAAACCAATCTCAATATAATTGGCTATAAATGCAAACTATTGCGAATTTTTTCATGAAAATTGTACTGCATGTTCTTAAAGGTCTATATACTCGAAAAATGTAATATTAAAAAAGAATCGTAAAGTATCCCTTATTAAAAAAATTATAAAGTGTCTCTTAAAAAAAAATGTGTAGGTTTGATATTCACGAGTCATCTGGTGATTAAAATATATTTATGTAAATGTATATATATATATATATATATCGACGAGAGGAATGATTTCCAGCTCACCACAACGTGCTTTTTGTTACAATGGCGTTGATTACGCGAGAAACGTTCGTCATGGCTCTTAGCGCTGAATGGCCTCGTTACACACGAAAGCTTTCCATTCCTCTGTCATTTTCAACACCCAAACGGGCTTCGAGAAAAAAAAATCTCAGCCGCGATACTATATACATCATCATATACACGAAAACCCTGCAAGCTCACTTCCGCGTCCAAACTCTCGTCGATTATCGCCTCCCTCGCTTTCTCTCTCACTTTGGCAATTGATGAAGCTCGAAAGGGCTCGACGATCGAATAGAACTCAAACATAACTTATATAGCCTGTGACACCACTCAACGAAAACGAGGAACGAAGGAAAAATAAACGAGCCAAGTACTGCAAGTATCTCGATATTGAATCGAATTGCTATCAGATTGCTCGATGTTCAAAGTTTGGTCAACCTTTGCATGAACTTCGGAACAATTTTTTTTGTCATTTTAAGAACATTTCTAACGATAACAAAAATTATTTTTTATTCGTCGATAATTTTTTTCTGTTTCCGACAATTTAAAAAAATGTTGAGTATAATATTTCGATAAAATTTGTTCAAATTATTCAAAATTATATAACCGAAATTTTACGAGAAACACAATGTATATATTTCTCAAATATTTCAGATAAGTGTCAGTAAATTATTATTATTATTGTTATTGTGGTTCTAATTGAGAATATTTTTTAATAAATAATTAATATTTCATTAAACAAAAATTTGTTCAATTATTCCAAATTAAATAATTGATATTTGATGAAAAAAAAAGATATTCAAGTTTCTCAAATATTTCAAAGAAATTTCAGCAAATTATTATCATTGTTGTTATTATTACTGATATTATTATTACTGTTATTATTGCCCAGTAATAATGGCAAGCTTCTTATTTTCCCAGTAGCCGATTTAACGCAAATGAAGGTAAGACCTAAGCCCAAGCTTTCGAGGTATATCGTACCAACCTATTTCTTCTCATATAGGACAGCAAAAATCGATCTAGAAGTAGAGAGACCAAGACAAATTGCAGTCCAAACTCTTGCGGACCGAAGACTCCGGTGTATCTATCGTGAACTTTCAGCTATATGCGTCACCTTCAGCGCTTTTGTTGAACGTCACGTATTGTTCTCAATGTAACTGTGGACAACGTGAGAACTGCCGAGAAAGTGTAATAATAATAGAAAACAAGTTTTGACTGTTAGGACTATACTTCCGGTTGAGTACAAAAATATTGAAGGCTTTATATGAATGTTATACGATAAGAAAAGTTACGATTGAAATAAAAGAAAAATCCAAATAATTTAATTGCAACAAAATAATTTTGTAATTCAATTCCATTAAACAATATTTAAATAGACAATACAATAGACATTTTTTCATATCATGTTCGAAGCTTTCGATCATTAGGTAAGAAGCTCAATATAAAAAAAGTTGAAATAAAAATATTGTCATTACATGAAAATAAAAATGGAGCTTGAACTTTCGGTAAAATGATTAATTCCTTTTCTTTCATTTCACGAAAAAAAAAATATGATAACGTAATGTTCAACCATATACGAAGAGTTGTCCAATCTTCAATAACAATGAAAAGCTGAGTTGAACGAAATTCTTCGTTGCATTTCAGCCAAAATTCTTTCCAGGATATCATGAACCTTTGACCATAAACAAAGAGCATTGACGGTAAGTTATACACCATAGAATCAATCCTACACCATGTATCACGACTTCACAGAGCGTTTGATATGGTTGATACGCTTGGATAGCAGAGGTGATATCTTGCAGAGATTCCCGGTTGCATTGCTCCCACGGATTCGAATTCCCCGTAAAGTAATGTTTGCTCTTGCGGCAAGGATTGACTACGAGGGAAGAGAGAGAGAGAGAGAGAGAGAGACTCGTGTGCATTGGACCACCTATTCCTGATTCTGCTGTTGTTATCCTATGTACTTGACTCCTGAGACGAGATAGGGGGAGAAAAGCGTTGTGTTCACAAACACAAACGAGATTTCCAAACCGATCGATCCACCGATAGTCAAACGAGTACATATATAATATCATGCACGTATATATGTGTTTGTGAATATGATATATGTCTACGTACTTATATATAGTAGTTGTAATACAATGTAAGAAAAGTAAATGAAGTATTAGCCGATGCGGAGTCCGGATGAGTAACAACAAAAGTCACTCTTCGAAAGCAGCTTTTCTTTTGCGTTTAAACTTGATAAAATCCTCTTCTTCTTTATGACCTGCCGACTTACCCCACTCAAGCCTGATTACTCTTCGTTCGATACTTCACAGTCGCGGAAAGAGCAGTGCACTGCATCAAACAATCTTAATGTTAATTCGTCATATACAGCTTCCGCATAGTTATTTCGCTTAATTAATTTTAGACACTTGTATCCAAGTGTGATTGATGTGGGATTATAATTAATCAAAACTAATAAGATATAGTAATTTCGATACGCATAACGCTATTTGTGTTTGTGCAAACTGAAATTACTTGCCAACGTTACATTTTTATGAAAATTCAAATCTCATTCATCCGAGTCACGTGATATTTTTTTTATTATCTTTAGACACTGTAATAAAAGTGTTCGAGTGTCTTAATTATACGACAGATCAAAAGATTAATCCAACATCACTTTTTTTGGTAATTATCTAGTTTAGTGACTTTTCCGAAAATCAACCCTAAACATTTTTTTTTTGTTAATTTATCTTTTTTTGGGTTATAATCAAAGATATTCCGTTGGGGGAGGTTAAAATTTATGATTAATAATTTTTTTACAGGTAAAAAACCATAAAAAAAAGTATGGAATTTTTTAGGAATTTTTTTTAGTAAAACTCTCAACTTGGACGAAGTTTGGAGGTAAGGGAGATTGTAGAAAAAGTATCTTCATTACACAAGAGAATTATAAATGAGAAAGATGAATCCAATAGTCATTTTTCTTTCAACAATTGAATCCTTACACTTGTAATAATAAAACAACTCGAAATTTCATTTCTTTTTAATAATACGACAATTATTATCAATACCTTTATTTCCACATCGGTTTTGAATTAATCCACGTACGCGACGTATGCTTATACGATATGAAATATATACAATATCGAGTCGCAGAGCGGTGTGCAGTCATTTGGAATGGCACAGTTATTTCCTTGTGCAAGGGAGAAATATATGACTGCGTGCACCGAGCACATACACACATATAGATAAAAGAGCGAAGGAGAGAAAAAGACTGTCGTCTCTGCGTACAGGGAGCGCGTATAGGTAGGAAATACAATAACGTCGAAACGGTCTTAATAAACGTGAAAACGCACGTGTATCAGAGGAACAAGAAACGGTGTAAGGAAATGGAAGAAGAGGCAGAGGGCAGAAGGGCGAAAACGTCGTCCTTTAGCGGATATGCTTCGATGTTATGTGCTGTGTAATAATACATAACATTCGTATATATATATAGGAATTGCCATATATGTACGAACCATTTCACAGGAAATAGGATGATTGTTGGTCCAGAAAATGTTATATAAGAACGTGAACAACGGAATAAACGAAACCTCAAATGTTTCTCTGATCTTCAACACAATTTTTCAATGAAAATTAACTCTTTCAAAAAAAAAAAAATTTTTTTCTTCCAAAAGTCGTACCTCTTCGTACGGAATATCCCGTATTCCCTATGCAATTTCAACGCTCTGTCGCTTCGCGATACGTCGTCATACAGACACAAACGTTATATGAGACTCAACGAATGATAACGCGGCTCTTGAAATCCGATGATAAGGACACGGCTGGGAGCTGGCTGCTGTTGCAGATATTCCACGTGTGGCCCGACAAGGTGGTTATACGGCGAGGGTTGAAGTTGTATTAAACTTATAACCCAAAGTTCCTTGCGATTCACAGACATACGCGTACACTATAATTTATATATACTGCAAGACTTACCGCCATCGCTGCGTTGGGCGATACCCCTCTTATCGCCTTTTCCCATAATTTCCACGTCTCGTCCTTCCTCAGCTGTGACTTAGGATGAGACGCTCGTCGTACCCAGCGCGCTCCAGCCTGAAAAAACAAAAATCATACCGCACTCATATCGTTACGGTTTTTTTTTTTTTTCAGTAAAAAGTCTCTTAAATCTAAAGCATAATATTGTTTTTTTTACACGAGATTAAACCCGTTTTGTTTATAGTATGGGCAAGTTGCGAGAGTTTGTCGTAAAAAAAATCAACTTTTGTCACTTTTCACATAAAGTTTCCAAAGCTATTTGAATCTTTATGGAAAAAAAAATACCTTTTATACGCATGAGAGAATACGAGGAAAAATGTCGCCGCATCCTCAAGCTGTATAGTTTTATGAATTATCCATATATGTATTATAAAAAGCGCAAAAAAATATGTACAAAACAAAAAATTGTTATCACTTCGTATACGTATGAAAATGTTTTATTCAAAAATATCAAACTTTCGATAAAGTTTCAAGGTTTAATTTTCAACTGCAGCTACTGAAGAGCTTTTGAGAGGGCGTTTACCTAAATCCTCAAACTCAAAACTTTCAACGAATAAATGGTAATTCATCGGGTCTCAAGTGGTTGCATAGCCGCGAAATAGGGAAGCGTAAAACGATTGCGAAATCTCAGTGATTCTCAAAGGAACCGCGATGTTAAATAACTAAACTCTGAAAATTAGTATAAATAATTTGTACAACATCTAATTGATGTTACAGCTGATATGTGAAAATAAAAACTTTCTTCAGTCAGAGAATATAATTACAACTTAATAATTTATCTTTTGATAAGTAGATAAATATGTCTGAAGATGCTTCAGAAACGATTAACCATTTGAGAAATTATAATTTTTTTAAATATCATCATGTGATTAAAAAACTTTCATTATTATTTTCATCATACATTTTGCTCTAATCGAAAAGAGTAGATAGTCAAAGATTTTTATTTTCAATCTAATAATCAAACCTGATTTAATCATTTTAAAAATAATTATTTTTTTAAAACAAGCAGTGCATGAAAAATAAAAGAAAAAATATTCACGCTGCGGAAAATATGCCAAATCAGATGAAACATTTATAATTTTTAAATTAACAATCAAATCTGATTTCATAGTTTCAAGAATAATTATAATTTTTGAATCAAGCTGTGCGTGAAAAAGAAAAATAAAAGAATTCCATGTCAAGGAAAACGTGAAGACGCCGACAGGATGACGGCGAATTGGTGGGATAGGAGGTTACGAAAATTGTAAAATTCTCGATAACGTCCATAGTCGTGCCTTGGTATAGAGATAAAAAAAAGGGCGTCAGTGTATGGGCGTGTAAAAGAGTTATAAATGAGAAGGAAGCAGGGAGAAGAGTACAAGAAATAGGTAGGTTTCGATCAGTCAGTAAAAGTTGGCCAGTTTCCGGTATTGCTAACCTGTCGAGGTTTTTCCGTTTCACGATTCTCATCGATTGGTATCGATACTCTATTGCTTTTCAATAAATACATATAGATTTGATGATGAGAATTTTCCCGCCTCTATACGAGAACTATATTCCCAAAGCTAGAGTTCTCACTGATTACAACCCCTTGTTCGATACGTCTTCGGAGTAAAAAGCTTTCGAGACGAGCTTTTATAATAGAGCTTTACCTTTCTTACTCGACTTTTTACCCGAGATCGAACTCCCATCTGACATCTTTCTTTCTCTTTTACGCCTTGCGGATCAACGACTGAATAGAAGAATTAATGACGCCTATATATTTTTTCGATACATATCCCGAGTCGACTCTTTTTTGCCATTGAAAAAAAAAAAAAAAAAATTCCCAGCAGTGCGCTTTTCGTATTTTTCCAAGACTGATTCATTTTTCCGGAACGAAATGAAATTACGAATAACATTTTTATTGAAAAGTACGAAAAAAAAAACGAAAGAGTATTATTCTGACTTTTTTTTTAACAATCATAATGGCGCATTAGCAATTCTTTTTCTCATCTTAAAAACTCAAGTTGCGAACGATAGACTTTGGTTTTAGATTTCCAAGATATTTTTGTTTTTCGTAAAGATTGAAAAATTAATGTACTATTAAATTCAGTATAGAATTCTCAGAACAAAATAAGACTTGTATTTTTCCAATAAGATTAAAAAACAAAGAATGCACTTAGGAAAAGAATTCACCCGAAGGCAAAAGGAAAAGATATTTAAGATCCGAGTGTCTTGATGTGTTCACTCTACACCGCAGAAGAAAAACAAAAAAGAAATTCAAAGAGCATATCACAATCTCTCCCACCCCTCTCGATTCAATATCGGCCAATATGTGTCCCGTATACGCGATATATTATATATGTATGGACTCGCTCGCTTCATCTCCTTTCTCTTCGACCCTAAAAGAGTCTCAGGTTCGCGAAAACTCTTCCATGTTCTTTGTCGTATATACCGTTATCATGTACATTTTTTTCCACTTTTGTTTCTTGAACGAGCATCCGGCATCCGTGGAGCTCTTATCCACCCCCTCTCCTCCCCCTTTCCTCTTTCTCTCTTTCCTCCAACAAACTACTTTACAATTTTCTCACTCTCTTCGTTTCCTTAAACATGGATGAACTATATAAAATATCGATATTATAGATGTATTTGTCGATAAATATTTAACAGGCGATTTTGCTCCGCTGAATAAAAATTCAGAGCAATTTAGTTTTTTTTTGTTTCTGCGTGCGGGTCATAATTTCTCAGCATACATAGATATCTAGTGGGTTTGTATAAAATGAATTTTATGGTAACGCAACGTTTTTTTCCTGATATTTTTTTTCATACCAGGCATTATTGCATTTTGCATGATTCCGTTGTATTGCAATTTTTGACGTTTCGCCTATCCCACGAGAAATATCTCGATCTATATAAACGGATTTTATCTGGAGAGACGGTACTATAATTTTTTATCACAGGGACAAGTCCCCTGACGAGTCTCGTTCCTCGTTCCTCGTTCGTTCTCGTTCGTTATTGTCGTTTGTTTCATTTATCATTTTTTTGTTTGTATTTCACACATACATGAATATATAAAGTTTGAGTTATTCCGAGACAAACACACCAGGTAACCAAAACTTTTTTTCAAATCATATTCTTCCTCCCCCACTCTCCTCTCTTTCTCTTCTCGCGTTCATATAGATGTCGGGAGCAATGGATATTTATAACTCGATAAAAGAGCACTCTTCACCCCCACTCCCCTTCTCTGACACAACCACGAAAGAGTCAAGCTATTTCGGTGCCTTTGACAAATTTGTACGAGAAATTACGTCGGTTCACTTTGATGATGAACAGACAGAGAGAAAGAGAGAGCGAGAGTTAAAAAAAAGAAAACTGAGACAGCGAGAGAGAAAGAGAGAAAGAATTGAGAGAAAGAAGCAAAATACACGATGACGGGAAATAAGATGAGATAGAGAATGATATCAAGTGGTAGCACGACTCGAAATTCTTTCGCGAATAAATCTTTGCAAAGTATCGCGGCTAATCGCACATATACCTGTGACGTACATTATAGAACTATACATTATATTGCTTCTTGTTTTATCCAACAGGAAAGAGAACCATTTTCCTATAACCGAGTCTAAGAAACACCCAAGTTAACGAGGCGAAACTTGAACGGCTACGATGAACATGACAGGACGGCAGTCATAAAAATAATACGAGGAAAAAGTAGTAATAACGGTTTTTGATCTGACAGATAAATAGAGATATATAAAGCGATCTATAAACTATAAAACAAATTAAAAATTTAAGTTTATAATTATAAGTAAT
>JABMBV010005542.1:0-29918 GCA_018906735.1 Mesochorus sp. PSUC_FEM 10030011 | reverse complement strand
TAATAAAATATTAATTTTAATAACACTTACTTGATAAGAGGTCCTGGATGAGCTCGAAGTTCCCGCACAATTGGATCATGCTGGAGATGATGATCCAGTCGTACTATATCGACTTTAGCTCGCTCTCCATCGGCCGGATAGCAGGCATGCACGTGGAGCAATGATCCAATGGAGAGAGATCCTGAGAAAGTAAAAATAAAATGTTTAACGAAACCGTTGCTACGAAGTGTAGCGCTGATAATTCAATGAAATTATTCGCTCACCGATAACGTGAGAGGTGGAAAATTTCGTTGGTGTCAGACGTGATGAGACAACCCGCGAGTCTTCGAAAACCGACAAATCGCCGAGCGTGCGTTTTTCACTGATGGTCGTCCTGTTGAAGATTCAGTATTACATATCGAAAGGGAACAATAATTTTCTTTTTTATCGCTTTGAATATAACCAAGGGAGACTGCTGGGAATGGAGATCGAATAAAAATTGAACAAAACGTAACTAGCCTACGAGACAAGCAAATTAATTTTTTTTTTCGAGCCGAGCTACAAACTTATCTCGGGCTCTCACCTATCCAGATTTCGACAACTGGAGCGTCTTCGACGCGGTGAATTCTCGATGTATCGGGGATATCCGAAATACGAGACGTAGAGTGACTTGTTCGGTGCGTGAAAGCAAAAACTCGGATTCGCCAACAATCTGGCCATGCAATTTGAGACGATTCGAATGGTTGTTAAGGTGGTCGTGCAACTATCGCTATTATTAGATAATGTATTGAAGATTTGGCATGAACGTTGTCACTGTATGTAAGATTGTCCGTGCAAAAATCGAGGAGTGGCCACATTGACTCAAAAATTATGATACTCATTCTTGATAATGACAATTATCCGAAAACTCCGATAATTCGCACAAATTTTTCAATGAATTATCCAACAAAAATTAATTCCAACGTTTTTACATCTACTTTTCGTACATACTATTATAATTATAACTGCACGATCTCCTTAAGGTTTTTTAAGAGGAAAAAAAACGAAAGATCTCACCTGTCCTCGCAAGAGCTGCGACCCGAGTGAACACTCGCACGATCCTCTTGATAATTTGGCACGACACCTCTCGCAACCTGCTGCTGATGTTGATTCGCGTAATATTTGTGATACCACTCGGAATAAGCGGTCGGATTGGTACGTCGAAGATTCTCGAGGTACGTGTAATAATTAGCGTTGTAATTAGCTCCGTACTCGTAACCACCGTATCCTGCTACATTTATCATATTAAATCGAAATTTTTGTTAATTTTTTTTTCTTTTCAAAAAGCACATTTATATTAGTCATAAACGAACCATTGTAAGCGTAGTAAGGATCTCGTGCTCGTGTGTAATAATCCCGGTCGCGATCGTTGTAAGACGATCTGCTCGAAGGCCTGGAACTAATTAAAAAAAAAACAATTAAATACAAATAAAAGTCAAGTGATGAAAAAAATTAAAATTTAAAATAAATTATTAAACCAATAAAAAAATACATTGAAAATTGTCAAATTACCTTCTTCCATAAGGATCCTCGTAGTATTCTCGTCGCAAGTGAGGGTCGCGATTCTCGTAATCGTCGTAGCGCCGGGGCGGTCTGCGTTCGTCTCTCCTGCTGCGTTCGACGTAGTCGCGATCGCGCGGATCGATTCGTGAATCAACGCGGGGATATCGAGGATCAAATTCGCGATCGCGTCTTCGGGGGTCGTCAGGACGATCGCGTCTCCTGAGATCTTCGATTCTTCGTCGTCCGTCACGTTCGTCGACGTCGTCTTTTGATCTGCCGCGTCTCTCGGGTTCTTCTCTCGCGTGTCTATCGAGATCGTCGCGGCTGTTTTGCCTGCGATCGGCCTCTCTGTACGATGTTTCGCGACGATCTAAATCCTCGCGCGAATTGTACGCACGATCGTAATCCGGTCCACGTCGACGATCGTAGTAATAATCGTCGTCGTATTCGCGGTCGTAGCTGAAACACAAAACAAAAGATTGTTGATCGAACGGTCATGAAACGTGGGAAAAGGGTAAAGCGAAAATAAAAAAATGAAAAATACAATCGGTGTCTTCTAACTCGTATAACTTACTAGGGCCCTTTTCGCTCATAATCGTAGCGTCGCCGATCCGTTGGGCTCGGGTCACGTCGTCGATCCCTGTTGCCTTCTCGGCTGGTGACTGAACCTTCGTCGTCACCGTCCTCGTACGAGTCACGACGATTAGGGGGTCCCAGAACACTGGGCGTTTCCCCGACCGAAGCGCCGACGGCCTCCTCTCGTTTGTTTCTCGACTCGTTCGGTTGATCCTGGAGAGTGGTCGAGACTGAAAATACGTATTTACAGTTTTACAATCGTCCTTGAAAATGTCGTTTTTTTTCATGTTGTATTCGCGGCAATTACTCACGGGCCGGTAGTCCAACTTCCTGGGATCCGGTTACGACTCTCGGATTGTTGCGATCATCGGGAATCTGCACGGTCTCGTTATTGGGCGAGGCACCGCCGGGTATCTGTCTCGTATCGTTGGACGTTTCAACGGGCTGATTGCCACTGCCGGGAATTTCTCGTTGATCGTTCGTCGGGTCGTTCAGATTTGTTTGCATGGCGCGTTCCTCGCCCGAAGGATCGTTTCGCGATTGAGCCGGCGGAGGTGGCGGCAACGGCGGTGGCGGCAACGAGGTCTCGCGTCCCGAAGGGTCGTTGCGGCGCTCGAGGTTCTCGTTATCGAGTCTCGGCAGGATCGTTCTCTCCTGTCCCGCCGGTGGAACATCCCGACGTTCCACCCGCTCTGACATTACTCTCGCGTTGTGTCCGGTCAGCTCGTTTCTACGCGGATCCACCGCGACCCGGGGGCTCGATTGTATCTGCTGTTCCTGGCCCGTTGGATCATCCCGGTTCCTTCGCGCGTCCCCGTAACTCGATTGCCCCGGTACCTCGCGCAAAAACGGTATGTCGTCGCTCGGCACCTCGTCGTTCTCATCGTCCTGGCTCGTCGCCGGCGTCGATTCGTGCTCCTGATGCGAATCCGTCAGCTCACCGGTCTCGAGGAATGTGTTTCTATCGTTCGAGGCGAACTCGTAATTGTCCGGTGTCTGCTCCGTTTGCTGCTGATGCGCAAATGTTTCAACGTTGCTCGTTTCGTGTCTCGCGTCTCGGACACTCGTCACACTTTCCCTCGACGAGCCCGACACTGGCTTTTGATCGTTATCCAACGTTTCACGGTTTATCGAATCTCTCGATCCGTATATATCGCGATCCTGGGTGACTGGAGTTACGACCTCGAGATTCACAAATTCTATAGGTTGTTGTTGCTGTTGTGGTGGTGGTGGTGGTGGTTGTTGTGGTTGTTGTTGTTGTTGTTGTTGTTGTTGTTGTAGCTGCTGCTGCTGTTGAATATTCTCGTAATTCTCGACGTTGCTTTCGGGATTCCATTGTTGAGTTGATCTTGAAATACGGTCGTTGGCGTACCAACTGCCATGCTGCTGTTGTAGCTGCTGCTGTTGTGGTTGTTGTTGTGGTTGTTGTTGTTGTAGTGGTTGCTGTTGTTGCTGCTGCTGTTGTTGTTGTGGAGAATTCTGATTATACCATTGGTCATAGCTCGTCTGTAGAATAAGTGAAATATTATAAAAAAACTAAACTGAAAAAAATAGAAATATTACGAAAACAAGTGATATAAAAAACCAAATAATATTACAAATGGATAAGTAATATCATAACAATTTTTTCGTATCAATAAAATGTATATTTTTCCATGCCTACCGAATATGACGGATGAATTCCAAGTTCGGGTGTCGTGTCCACGTGTTTTTCAATTTGCAAATTATCAGGAGGATTTCTCACCGAGGCTGGCTGTGTATTGGCGCTCTCTTCATTAGGAATCGTTTGAGAATACGGAGGATTCGGACGAGTTTCATGATGCTGTGACGTGTCGAGGCTCATTTGACCAACGTTAGTGGTTAAATCGGTGATGGGTCTGGAATTAGCTGGCCAGTCGGGATCGGCGTTCCAGTCTTGTGATTCGCGAGTGGGAACGCTCTCGAAATTATCGGAGGCAGAGAAGGTTTCGGAGGGTGTATTCCAGTTGGCGTTTGGTAGATTGAAGGAATTGGGGGCTTTGCCCTCGATGGGTGAATCGTTGAGCGAGGTGGAACTGGCGACGGAGGTGGCGAGTGATTTTTTGCGCTCGTCACCGGGATCGGCGCTGCTGGATAGATTCGGTATCGAGCCGGAAGTCGTGGAAGCGGTCGATGAGGCGAAGTGTCCAAGGGGTGATTTGATCTGGGACCACTCTTTGGACGAAACTCGGGGATCCTCGTCAGCGCCGATTTCCGGTGCATTGCCGATGGAGTCGACGCTGGTTTGCTGCGACCACTGTCCCGTCGGTGTCTCGGCCTGGGGCATCTGTTGCCAGGACTGCAAATTGCCCTTGGACTGATTCCAAGCGTTGGATGAGCCGTGATTAGGGGCGGTCTGTCTCTGGCTCGGCTGCTGCTCGATCTCGCGATTTTGCTGCCACTGACTCGTCCCGAAGTTCTGAGAATTCTGCACATTACCAGGCCCCGATTGCCACTGGCCCTCCAAGCTTTTGTTGCGAATATCCGTCTCCACGGTGCCCGTATTTTCGTGCCAAAAGGCTGGAACTTCCGGTTGATTCTGCTGCCAGTTCTGCTGAGTGCGATTTGGCTCGAGGTTCCAATTGTAGTTGTTGGCCAGGGTCTGTTGTTGGCCGCTGTTCGTCGGAGCCTTCGACTCGAAACTCGGTGGATAATATGGACTGAACGATCCTACCTGACGATCCGAATTGTCGGCAGGTTGATTTTGCTGCTGCTGAGGCGATGGCCACTGGGAATGCTCGTTTCCGGTCGTCTGATTACTCGCCTTCGTCGTGCTCGAGCGCGACGAAATCGAATGTGGCTGATTCGCCGGGTAATTCCCGTAATTCGAATAAACATCGGACTGCTGCTGAGCCTCGACTGGTTCCCGACTCACGATGTTCCTCCCTGTACTTCCGTCCAGCTGATGAGCCGACTGATTCAACACCGGCCTGTTGTTGCCATTCAAATTCTTGTAGTATTCCTGCTGCGACGGATTCTGCATGTTGTTCGGATACGAAGGCACAAACTGCTGTTGCTGTTGCGGCTGTTGCTGCTGCGTGTCGGTCTGCTGATCGACGCTCCAGTTCCACGAGTCATTGCCATTGTCCGCATTGTCGTTGCCCCAGTCCCAAGGATCACCGCCGGTTTGCTTCGGCTGGTTCTGATGCTGCGACGGGAAACCGGCGTTGCTCGACTGCACCGTTGACTGTTGACTCGGCACCGAACCCCAAGAATGTTGATTTTGAACCCTGTAATTTGATATGCCAGCATGGTGTTCCGTTCTTGGTCTTCCAGGACGTGCGCGGTAAGGATTCTAAAAGATATATCGAAACACGTAAGTATCGACGCAGAAAAAAAAAAAATGGATAACATTCGATTCGAGGAAAACTCACATTCATGCTAAAACAGCAGTATTTTTATTAGATCTTAATGCGTATGTTGAAATCTGAAAAATTGTAAATTCACAATCATAATAATCAACAATATCAATGACAATGAACGTCATAGATAAACAATGAACGAATAATTATCGTAAATAAAACATATGTTCAATAGATCGTGAAAAAAAAAAAAATCTGACAGAATAATGGAGCACGAAAAAAAACCTCTGGAAAGAAAACTCTGGATATCCGGGATTATTGAGAAAAAAAAAGCCAATCGCGAGAACGGAGCGTGAAAAATTGTTATCGAATTTCTTGACGTGAGGTTGTAAGAGTAGGGAGAGAGGAGAGGGGAAGGGGGGAAGAAAATTCGTTAGGAAAAAAGGTAGAATTATGTGTAAATCGTGTGAGTAAAAAATAACGAGGGGATCAGAGGAAAGTGTAACTTATTTCTAATGACCATTGGAATTCGAAATAGTTGAATTGATTCGTCGAATTAGAGAATTATTCATTAGTGGTCTAATGACCGTTTTCCCTTCCACGCGTTCGCTTGTGACGCGGAAAATTCACGTACGCGGTGAAAAAAAAAACATCGTGAAAATTATTATGTAACTGGAGAATAAAGTGATGAGGCGATTTTTTTTTTTTTTTTTTTAATAGTCGAAAAGACAAAATCATGCTTTGCGAATCGACAGGAAGAAAAAGATATTTCGTACCAGCTGTGAATACACATCGCCCGAGGGGTACACACTCTTCGCACCTTATCTCCCACTCTGACACTTGTACACGCGATCTAAGACGAGGAAAAAATGTTGTGTATGCGCCTTTCCAACTTACCCAGCTAACGTGTCCGGTATTTGCGTCCGTACGCGCGATATCGCATATTACATTCACGCAGGCCACCACTGATTTTTTTTCTCTCTGTTCGGGGGAGGGGGGAGAAGAGAGAGAGAGAGAGAGAAACAAAACTTTCGAAATTCGCGATGGTTCCCCCGATGATCTGGGTGTGGGATGCACTGAAACACTTTGATGAATTTCCGAAAAAAAAACACGAACTCGCGGATCGACTACCCTCCCACGATTAATACGAACGTTTTAGATTTTCACGAGAACGCAGACATACTTGACAAACGGGGAAGAGAAAAAGAGAGAGAGAGAAAGAGAGAGAGAGAGAGAAAGAACGAACGCGGGCTAGAGGAGGGCAGTCGTGAATGTGGGTTAGAGAGAAGCACGTCACGAATTTTCCTCCGCGGCGACAGTTTTCGATATACACGTATGTGTTTGTATGTTTGTGTTTGTACCCTGACAGCAACGGAATTTCACTCGTACGCCCTCGCGTCCGATTTAAAAAACCGATAAGTTTTTAAGAGCAATCGCAACTTTACCAACAGTCGGCCTATAACATTCCTACTTTACCGACATTATCGGTAACGTAGGAATGTACCAATATGCACTGCTTTGCCAACAGTGTCGGTAAAGTAGTGCACACTGTTCGCGCCGCTAGGGTTCGAATTTCAGTTTTTTTTTTTAATAATTTTTCATTGTTGTGAAACGCGATTGTGAATTGTAATAATTAGGTTTCGATTTTTTGTACACGAAAAAGATACATACAAGAAAATTTTGTACACTTCCAAGTCAAATTGTCACTAAAATATTTAACATAATTTTCAATTGTACGTAATCTATCGATATTTATATTCAGCCATTCGAATTTTCAATTTAACAAAATTTATTCAAACTTAAAGTTTATTAATTTGATTTTCATTCTAAAAAAGCGCTAAATAGTCCCTTATTTGACCAGTACGTATCGATGGTACCTCCCTTAAATCGATATGTCATTGAAACAATAATCACGACAAGTTTTATTCATTCAACACAACTTTTACTATTTTTCACGATTTTTTTCATCGAGGATAGTTGTGAAATTGGATTAGAACAATTTGCACAGATTTGTGTAGGTAAGACATGGTAGAAATATCAAGCTTCGACGTAATAAAAATTGTTAATACGGATTTTCGAACTTACATTTATTTAAACAAATCAACATCGACCTCATATTACAGGCTGTATATTGCATAGTGGCACAGGCATCGCTCTACATACAGGGTAAATAGTCCTGTAAAACACACACGTCATCATTGTTCGGTTTTTTATTTCTTCAGGATCAGGGTATCACGACCAAATCATTCGGGTTTTATGGGGGGAGGGAGGAGGGCAGGGTATCAGTTGGACATCGTACATTTGGACACTGTATCTTTAGACAGTGAAACTGGCCACTGTGCCATTTGGACAAACTTTCACACTATCCAAAAGACATAATGTCAAAAATGCACGATATCCAACTGAAATCTTGTCTTAAGGGGGCAGGGGGCGCGGCGAGGTGGAAATTGAGATGAGGGGAGAGGTGGGGGTGGGAGGGGAGCTGGGTCGTATAGTTGCTGGAAAATAATAACGAACCGAAAGACTAGAAAGGATAATATGACTAGAAATATGAGCTTCGTATTATTAATAACGTGTAATGTGTGTATGTGTGTGTGTATGTGTGTATGTGTGTACATAAGAAGCAACGTAACGAATTATAAGTCGTAAAACGAATGAATCACGCTCGAATTTATATTATATGGCTAATAATCCGTACATTTCCTCGTTTCCACTCCATTTTTTCCCCTTCTTCTTTTAATAATTTTATTATTCTATTATATGTAATCACGTCGAATGTCTCACTTGGCCTCGATCGTTTGATATTATACGAATGAAATTGCTAAATTCAACACGAGATGTCCTAAACAATTCTCAGACTGCAAACGAATTACACAATTCAAATTTGTATACATTATTTATATAATTTTATTTTTTTTTTGGTTTTGTTTTGTTAATTATATATACACGTTTGGGTGTACGAGTTTTTCATGAACTGTTCGGCTTCATTTATATCTTTTTACGGCAGCACGGGTCCACTGTTTCGTAGTACAGTGCTCCCACCTTAAGTTTTCACACTCGAGAGGCTCTTGGGAAACTTAGAGAAATCCCCCATTTTGACTCATTAGAAAATACACGCAAAAACATTTTGCG
This sequence comes from Mesochorus sp. PSUC_FEM 10030011, assembly GCA_018906735.1. Classification (NCBI taxonomy): domain Eukaryota; kingdom Metazoa; phylum Arthropoda; class Insecta; order Hymenoptera; family Ichneumonidae; genus Mesochorus; species Mesochorus sp. PSUC_FEM 10030011. Next base: position 21,369 of record JABMBV010005542.1, on the reverse strand, counting down.
TGTCGAAGGGGAAGGTTCTTCACCAATCGCAAAAGGGCGAGGAAACTTAGGGGGGCGAAATTTAGAGGGGGCACTTTATACAGTTTAATTCGTGTATTTTCAAGCTTTTGGGACCAAGTCACGTATCTCAGATTTTTTAGTTATCCCCACTCTTGGATTTGACAAAGAATGAAAATTGCGCGAATTTGCTGCGTAGTAGAGATTTTATATGCGATTCAACATTTTTACGTGTCGAATTTCGACTTTTGGAATTTCGAAAAAGGGGATTAAAAGGTTGAAAATACACGAGTTCGACTGTATCGATATTATTTTTCTCCATACTTTTGTTTGCCGGTTTTTTAAATTTTCTTGGATTTGAAAATAACTCTCGAGCATTCTACACATTTCTTGGATCTTCGTATAATCATTGAGCGCTTGTTCCTCCATTTTTGTTTCTATTTTTCATTCACATTTTTCTTTCGTAATTCAAACTTTTCCCAACGTATAGTGTATATACCGATGACGCGAAAAAGAAATTACTATTTAATCGATCACAGTACGTAACTCAATATCTGTGGAACGTTCTCATTATCTTTTTTTACATTGCATTGCTCATAAAAATTCGTCTGGTGACAATGAAAAATGCTTGCACCAATCGTGTGAAAATATCAATGTCTCAACGATTTTTAACACTTCGGTTTATTATAGAGATATTCAATGTGCAAAAAATCGGGCTGCAATTTTTATGCGCTTTTCCCTAAATACCATATCGATTTTGACGATCTTTCACATTGAATTTTTTCTTCAATCCAATTTTTCTTCTGCTCCTTATCATTTCACAGACCATTTTTTTTACGTGAAAAAATATTAAATGCTCGGAACGTATTAAACATCTCCGTCTGATAAAATTCGTATGAGATTGCGCTAATGGTTTAAATATTATTGCAAATGTATGTGATTTTATCCATTAAACATTGTTAAATAATCAGGAAGATCAGAGGAATAGACGAGTTCGTAAAAAATCCCGAAAAATCGTTTAAATCGATGTGGTATCTTGGCAAAAACTTTCCATATTGAATAACCCAATTTTTTTTACTTCAAATTCTCATAAAATTACCAAAATCTACGAATTTTCGGTCAAGTTGTACTATTTCATCCTAATATTTTTTTTTTATTCTTTATTTGCTGATAGCTTATGTGAAATCGTTCGTGTCTAAAAACGAGACGAAACTTAAAATACGATAAAATCGACTTTCAAGTACATCGATCGTTCTATATAATTTGTCGATCGTTTATTTATCAAATTGTTTTAAATTTTATCTTCAGTCCTTTGTTCTGAAATGTATCACTCATTCTCCCTCGATCAGATCCTTGAAACAATAAAAAATAATGATAAAATATTTGTTCGCAATTTCATGGAAAAATAATACGTCTGGAATTTCTATTGTTTTTTTTTTTAATTTCCACTCAAACGTAAAATCCACAAATTTTGCTTTTTTTCGATCAACATTTGTACACTGTCGGGAGATTCAATACATGTTTCAATAATTTATATGTGATATATATATATGTGTGTGTATATATATACTATATAATATGAGAGTTCATCGAGAATGAAGATGAGCGAAAAAAAAAACTGTATATGGGATGAACGTTATATTATGGCAATGTTATTACATATTTTTGTTTAACGAAGTACCAAAGTACATTATCGTGTTGCGTGATCTTTTGTTTCCATCACTATACACGCGCACTCATTATCAATGCTCAATCATATAAGCAAACGTCATTCTCTATCGAGAATGAATACGCTAAAAATTATGGGTACAAATGCATATATATATGTGTGTGTGTATATATATATACATCGATGGCGATAATATCAATAAATGTGTATATTCGTAAGAACGAGATCGCCACCCTTCCAGTTTATTATTTTTTTTTTTCAAACCTAATTATTTTCTGATTTTTCTCGATTTCGAGCGAACTGAGAGCATCGAATCGAGAAAATTGAGATTGTTCGTGGAAATAAAATTGAGATCCGACGAAAATATACATATTCTATCATATTTTGAGACCAAAACGCTCCTGACTTGTTTCGTTCTACGCTCTATCTCTCTCTCTCTCTTTTTTATCTCGCAGTTTATTTCTCGATTTCATCTATCGTAAAGACTGTACAGGACTCATTTCAATTATCAAGATATAATTATTTTTGAAATATCTATAGTTTCTTTCGAAGATTATTCAATGGCAACTTTTGAGACTGATAAAATGATCAATGAATTCATGATCGGTGAACGAATGAACGTATTTAAAAAAAAAAAAATGTACAATGTTTGCTTTTCGTTTTGCAAATATGGGAGGGTGCAAAGACGCCCATTGCTAAAAATATCACGTGGTTAAATGGATGCAAGGAAGAAGAGAAGAAGAACGCATTCATCACAGACACTGTAAATCCAATAGCGATTATAATGAGAGTAATGATTGAAAAATAGTGACAACGATTAAATCGAAATATCGTAATAAACAAAAACATGAAACAAATTGAAAAAAAAAACACACCAAAATATTTAAGATAAAATAAAAAACAAATAAATATTAGACAATGAATTAATAGCTAATTGATAAGTGCAGCCGACGTAAACGGTAAATATATATGGCTTACCCTTTGATACCTCACTTACGTTGCTAAATCGAGATTTTTTTTTCTTTTTCTTTATCAACAAATCTATTTAAATATTGCACGCCCCGGCAAGGGTTTCTTTCCACCAGTCTCACGAGACACTGTGGTTCAACAACCCACCGAAATTAATGACGAATGATATTTCGGAAAGAAGAGAAAAAAAAACGGTTATTTTTTTTTAAAAACTATATCCGAAACTCGCGGGCGATTACACGCGCGCTTATTTGAACAATGTTCACCGTATGTGCGATTGTAATTCGCTTGCGAGAAGCTTCGGTAGTTTGTTCTTCTTTCATCTTCTCGTGTTTCTTTCCCTTGTTTTTTTTTTCTTTGCAAAAGTTTAATAACACAGTTTATTCTACTAATATATAATAATTATCGCGCGTATAATGAATTACTATACGTCGAACGAGTGAAAACCCAGCGCCCTTAAGACCGCCAACCTCTGCAACGAGGTTGCGCCATCCACACCCGCGCATGATTTTTTTATTTGTTAACCACTCTCTCATTCTCTTTCTCTCTCTCTCATATTCTTTTTTCTCATCATTTACTCCATGGTTATTATCATTATTTCTTTTTTTTTTTCGATTTCTGAGCAGCGCATTATACTTGTATATTATATGCCTGTACATCTATATCTACACCGATATATAGATATAGATACAAGTACAATATAAAGTACGATCCTGACTTGCCCTCCCCATATAATTATGGCGTCATGGCTACTTAGATCCTAGACGTTTAATTATTATCGTTATTCAAATCGTTTAACTCTAGTCATCATGTTAATTTAATATCTCGTTACACGCCTACGAATTAGCGTTTACCTGTTCTTCCATTGGTTTTTTTTTTCAATATTTCCCCTCCCCCCTCAACCCTCACCTACTTTTTGAATACGAACTAGAACGTCACCAGACCTTTTTTCTCATATTTTTACGAATCTTGCACGATACTATATATTTTTTTTTTCTTTTTCGTTCTACGATTACGTACATTCGTGAAAAAATCGAAAAAATGTCCTCGTATCACCGGAAACAATGTCTTTAATACGAGTTTTCCTTTTCGGTATCTTTTCCGTATCTCGAATATTTTGCAGATGCCGTGTTTTACTCGCGATAACAAACTTACAAATGTATAATATTCAGCCCATTCCTCGTGGAATTCTAGCCAGCCAGCAGTGTGCAGTTCCATCTTTCGTGCCTGCAGCTTCGATTATCATCGGTTTAACCGAGATCGCCCCCTCCCGACCCCCACCTCAACTTGAGCCCTTGTGTGTGCCATCCGTCCGAATCGTTTTTTGGCTGTCTCTTTCTGCGTAGGCCGGCAAATATCAATGTCAGTATGTTTAATTATGTATTTTTTTTTTTTTTAATGTGTGTGTGGTTTCTTTTAATACTAGACCGGCCTTTGTAACGAAAAGGAACGAGGATTCGCGATCTAGCCTCGGTTCGAGACGCACTTTTTCATTCGATCGAGTCTACTGATATATTGGTGTTTTCGTGGTTTCATATACTTTTGTTTTAGCGCACGCCTGCAGAATCGGCCACATGTATTCAATGATATAATACAGACATTTCTCGACACGAAGAAATTCTATGTAAATCAGCGAGTCTTCGACGACTGGAATCATCGTGAAAATTGTCAAAAAAGACGTCAGACTCTGTTTCGAATCGTTAAAAAATTTCGAGCACTTTGACGAAGAATAAAACTCCCTCGAGCATTGTATCGTGTTTTGGTTGACCGGAAGCGGAAAGCTCTTGTGCGTGGCTTTCGCGCAATAACTTTGGTCCCCAGGCTTCGAGACCACTGCATCGACGCAGCGCGCAATTTGTGAAATATCCGATCTCATGGTGTTCCCCAAAAGTAATAATAAGAATATTTTTCGCGGAACGAAACATCCCCGCCATGTTGGACTCGCCGAGAGAAGCCATCAAGGATTAACGGAAAGAAAAGCTCATACATTCACGCAAATACGAATCACACACATGCACTCGTTAAAAATGGCTGCCAACCGTGGGACAAAGAGTTGTTGTTGTAAATTGGCTCAAATCATACGGTCGTGACGTACTGCCGGACCTCGGGAGACTCGGAATCAACGCTGGAGAACCACGGATCGAATCTGGAGGCTTCCTCGCTTTTGGCTCTGCTGGGACCGCGCCAGCCTTCGGAGGACCGGTAGCGGGGCACTTCTTCGCTCTGTGAGCGTTTAGCGGCGCTTATGGCACCGGCGTTGGGCACCTCGAGAAGGGCCTTGGAGCGCAGCAATTGCGGCCTCATCCGGGATTTCGGTTCCTCACTTGAGGCCCGGGAGAGGATGTTCGGCAATTGTAATTTGTCGGAGACTACGTGATGTTTGCTTTCGGAACGACCGCGGATGCCGCGTTTTTTCGAGACCCCGTGGCCTTTGACGGAAGTGGTGATGGGTTTTTTGGGCGAAGGTGCTTTTTTCCGTTTGACGGGGCTGGCCGGTTCCTGGGGCGACCAGACGGGCGGCGAGAGGTCTTCGGGCGATGAGTACCTCTTCGGGGGTGTTTTTTCGGGCGACTCGTCCTTCCAGGCGCCCTGGTAGAGGGGGAACGGGGATATGACGTTGAGAAAACGCCAGCGTTCCTTCTCGTCGTCGTCCTCGACGCGGTTGGGTGTCGCGAGAGGTGGCGGGTAGCAGGGCGTCGGGTGATGAAATGGTGAGCGTTCTTCCGGCGGTGGAAGATTGCCGAAGCTCTCGTCGGACGGCGAGTTATCGTAAGGGGTCCACTTGATGTCGCCGACGTGTTTAGCCTCGCGTTTTTTGATTCCGATGGTGGGTAACGGCGAGTAGCCTTCGTACGGCGCCCATTTGGCATCGGTGATCATGATTTCGGGCGATATGAGTCTCCGGACGATGCGATTGTCTAGCCGGAGCATTCCCCGGGGATCCGGTTCCGGCGAGATGCTTCTTCGAACGCTGTACTTCTGCCGCTCCTTCAGGCTCTTGCTTTTGGCGCCTTCCCCGAACAGCCCTTCCTTCCGCCATTTTGAATCTTTGCGCTCAACCGGAAGCGAAAAGTGCGGCATGCCCGCCCACCTCGAGCGCTGAGCCTTCGTCCGGGTCTGGTCCTCGGGGCTCATCGCAGCTGTCGGGCGTTCCTTGACATCCCACTTTTTGGAGGCCCCGGTGCTGATGACGACGGCCTTCTGCTGCACGAGTTTGCCCCGTTCTTTGGTCCGTCCGCCGGCAGCCGCTTCCTTCGGTCGCGGATCCTCGCTCGCGTGTTTCTTCAGCTCGGGTCTCTCGACCGTGGGCGTGCTCGTGGATATCGGTTCGTCCGGGGTCAGCGACTTCGTGTAGAGTATTCTGCGCTCCGGGTCCTGGAACCTCATCTTCTTGTCCTCGAGGGGCGAGGGCGATACGGTCGTCGGCTTTGGACACGTGCAGCGCGGCTTCGGATTCGGCATCACCTCCGGGACGTGGAGCGTCCCGCCAGTGCCGTCCGGTCGCGCGGCCATTCGCGAGTCGTCGCTCAAGTGCTTTCTCAAGTCGTGGGGCGGCGTCAACAGCGACCACTTGTCGGTCTCGGCGCTGTGATGCTTCCTAAGATCGCCCCGCTCGTGGGGCTTCTTCTCCTCGGGCGTCAGATTGTGACAGCTGCACTTGACCTTACGCGTCAGATCAACGTCCGTCTTTGACGTGTGAAGCTCCCAGCGGTACTCGTTCCCATCCATCCCGTGCTTCCCCGTCGCGTCTTCCGGCGATAAGAAACTCGTGTTTGCCCATCTTGGCTCGATGCTCAAATACTTTCGGAAATCGGCCCTCTGCTGCTCTATGCTGACACCCCCGCTGCTCGGACCCGCTGCCTCGAACAATGAACTGATCGCCTCGCAACTGCACGCCCGCACCGGAAGCTTCGTGCTCTCCAACGGGCTCGTCTCGATCGTGTCCAAATCCTCAATCGTGTATGATATAACGAGCTTGCGCCGCAATTTGCCGCAATCGAGACAACGACCCGGCTCGCCGACGACATCCTGGTGACTATCCTGCGCCTGCTGATCTTGTTGCTGCTGCTGCTGCTGCTGCTGATCTTGTTGCTGCTGCTGTTGCTGTTGTTGAGGGAGCTCCTGATGCGTGCTCGAGGTAGACGGCGCCGTTGTGTCATGCTGCGATGGCCGTTTTTCCTGATGCCTCGATTCGTCAGAGGGTCGTGACGTCGCAGCCGTGCTTGGCGATGCGCACAAACAGATGTGTGTAGCTCCGTCAAGCCGCCTTGGTGGGAACCGCGACTCCGGAGACAACGAGGCTCCGCTCGAGGCCGCTTCCAGTAAGACTGCCGCGTTCACCGGCACCGCAACCCTGCCCGACGAAATTTTCATCATGATGAAAACATGCGCGATAATGTAGAAGATGAAAAAAAAAAAATACGTGTGATTAGAAAATCACCGGGGAAGAGAGAGAAAACAATAGGCCAACCATTAGTCATTTACGAATTTCAACATATACGCGCGTTGTTACGTACAGACCCTTCGGATTTTATAGGACCTCGTTCGCCCACGGCCGACTCCACGGGGTCTCATATACCTTGAGCTCGGTGAAGATTTCCGTGAAAAATCCGGGCTCGCTGTTGATTCGCAGCATCTTGGAGCTCAGACGGTTCACGATCAGCAGACAACGATCCCAAAATTTGTCCTTGCTGTCCTCTACGAGGAACGGCTTCAACGGATAACTTATCTCGTTCCCCATGTAACTGTAACTCAGGTAGAGGCACGTCAGAACAGTTGCCTGAAGCTCTCGCTCCGAAGCCTCCTCCCCGTCGACCAGCTCTCGAACTAGCATGTACACGAACACGACGTTGGCAGGATTTATAAACGGAACGTCCTTCAACAAACAGACACGTCGAGATTCTTTTATTTCTTTCATATATTTGTGGATTATCAATAATGTTATGTTAAGGTAATCGTGCAACTATCGTTGTTATCAGATAAAAATGTGAATTTGAAATTTCTTAGAGATTTAATATGACTGTCTTATCAAGGAATAAGAAAAAAGCAGGTGAACGAGGACTTTGAAGGGAAATTTAACTTCCAAATACGTAGATTTAACGTGATGGCTTATGGAGAGCCATTTGATTCATCATTTCATTCAAGTTGAAACACTATTTAGCAATCAAATAAGTGTTCGGATTTTTTTCTTTTTTAATTTGAAAATAAACTATTTTTAATTCATATGAAATCGTAAAATATGCAGGTGAACGACTTATTTTTCTAAAAAATCTATAATTAAAGATGAACAAACATGATATTCTTGCGCCACGATCTGTGCCATGAAAAACTGGAAACGTCGCATTATGGCTTGCATGAATATTGTGGTATTTATTTACAGATTAGAGATTTGACAACTTCATTTTAGTATAAGTTAGACATTTATGTCATTATACCTTATTTACCACAATTTATCTTTAAAATTCCTTCATTTTTTTTCAGATATTTACAGTATTGAAACAAAACATCATTTTTTTATAACCGATAGTCAATTAACTAGTAAATATCTGTACGTCTACTTTAAGAGAAAGTGTAGACGTAAGATTATCATGTAATTCGTATATTTCAACCCTATCGCATTTGACTCGGTATTATTATAGTTGTTGTAGCAACTTTTCTCTACACCAACTTCAAAACGCGGCCCCCTATTACCTGGATCATTCGCGTCACGTTGGTATTGACTTTCAGACGAGCGAAAGAGGGAGAGAGAAAGACGCTCATACAAATTAGATTCGAGAATAACATTAACGCTCGTGCCCGAAGAGACCGCAGTCGCTTATCGATCCTCTAGCTTCGAAATTTTTTTCTTCTTCCCCCATACCGACAAAAGACTCGAAACATATATTCGTCAACAATTTATTCACCGTTCGATCAATATTATGGAAATTGTATAAATATATGAGAACGATCCTACCGAGAACGATGTTTGTCACGAAGTCTATAACGTTTTCACATTCATAAAATAGCTTTACGAAAGACTTGGATTTTCCAATGATTATTCTACAAAACGTGACGCATCGAAGAAATATCCGTACTAAAAACTTTAATCATTCGAATAATAAAATCTAAATGAGTTTAAAAATAACCCTTTGAGGGGTAGTGGTGGTAAATAATATGCACTACCATTTTTTCTGTAGTTTTTTTCATTGCTGTCGTTGTATTTTGCAATATCAAATATTTTGCAATATTTGCAGATATGGAAAAAAGTGTATATTAATTTATTTATCATTAATTATAAATAATTAAAACGCAGAAAATTCGTTTTTTTTTTCAGAATAAATTCAGCTGTTATTGTTATATCAGTGACGAATTGCTTTGAATTTTTTTTTACATATATTTCATGTCTTACGAAAAAAACGATGTAATTTTTTAAACATTGAAAGTAGTCTCCACTTTGTGCCCACCATCTTAAATTTTCATAATTCTGACGTGAGAATCGTAATCAGTGATCCCAAAAACCCATAGAACACATTAAGATTTTTATAATTTGTGTGAATGCTCTTGTGGAACGTTATTCGGAAAATTGTTATTTTCAACAATAATTATCATGATTATTGAGTCGATGGCCCTTCCTAAATATCTGCACCTACAGTATTTTACATGCATCGATAAAGTTCATGCAAATTATCAAGAAACGATCCAGTAATATCTATAGTTTTGCTATCTTCTCGATATAAGTCAAGTAAAAAAAAAAAAAAAATGCGTCGAATAGCAAACTTTTATATGAAAATTATGTATTATAATGTGTTTCACGCCCTCGTCAGCATAATAAGCGTCAGAAGAAAAAAACGGCGCGTTATCGAGTTCTTTTAGTCATTAGCGAATTGGAACGTGGTGCTCGATTTAGTGTTAGAGATGCGCTGCTATATCGGAGGCTTGTGTGCACTCGCTGGATTGTCGCATATACATACACACACATATATACGCAAAGATGAGCATCTATAGGGCTTAGGATATATATATGTGTATCTTGCAACTACGTCGTCCGATGATTCGTGCACGTGCAACAACAACAAAACGTTATGAGGCCTCGGCGGTGACCCGGGAGGATCGATGCCCTCGATACAACAACCGCGCGTCTTCTCCTATCTCTATATATTCCTCTTCGTCGATGTATAAATTGCATTAAACCTGCTGTTGCTGCTCGGTTGGTAGAGTACGCGAACGCGCGCGCCTCGAACACGCTATGCTGTTGCTACGAACCAACCCTTGTTTTAAACGAGGGGGTTGCAGCCGCGCTTCACCCGCAGCAGTTACCAGCGGCATCACAGCAGCAGCAGCAGCAGCATCATCATCATCTACGTCCACGCCCCATGGATCTCTACAGCCTTGTGCATACGCCACGTTTAACCACACGTTCCACCGGGCCGTTTCATCCCTCCCTAACGTCCGACAAGATGAAGCTTTTCGCGGCAATATATAAATTCTTCACACTTCAAAGGACTGCCCCATGGAAACGATGAGAACTCGTTTCGCGCGGGGGCATTTCACAGCTTGCCGGGGGATGAAGAACGAACGTATATACAGAATACGGCTCCAACACGAAAGTTCACCCTCCCGTACACAAATGTATATATACCTTCGTTCCACACCTTATTGACGTATAAATCGTATTATTGAATTACTAATATCGGACTACGACTCTTCTGGACTCGATGTTGTGACATTCTCTCTTATTACACATCGCGAATGCTCCTGGCAAATTTTTTTATCATTGAAACACTTACGATATATTAGATTTTTTATTTTATTTCTTTTAATCCGTTTTTTCCCATATGATTTTTTATAACATCAATTTTATTATTTTTTTTTAATTTCTTAGTTATTTTTTCGAATATTTTTATTATTAATTTTTTTCATTGCATACCACGCGACGTCCTAAGATCTTATAATATTTGACATATAAATAAACATTTATGTTTATTTTATTTAATATTTGTGATTTTTAAATGGTGAAAATCCATAACTGAAAAAAAAAAAATTTTTTAAAGAAATAAATATTATGAAATTCCATTAGGCAAACGAATCTCAGACCCTAATTATCGGTACGACGTTTTTTTTTTCAAAATCTTAGCATTTATAGACGCTGGCAATAATGTTGCCAGGAGATCGATGAAGTCTCGGCAAAGAAATGAATGAAATTGTAGGATTTTTCGAGCACACGGCACGTTGTTAGCGTGCTGATGCAGTCTCGAGTGTCCAAGAGATAGAGCCCTGCTGTGGAAAGGTTTTACGAGAGCAAGAGAAAGAAACACGATTCGCGTTACATTACACACACATAGTATATGTACATAGATATGTAGGAACACGCGGTGGTGGCAGCGGTGGTTGGGTCGCCGTCGGTGACGATGCGGGGTTGCTGTGGTCCGCGGTCGATATTCGCAGGGGTGAGCGCCCTGTTCTGCCCCGACAGTATACGTCTACGGTTATACGTAGTCTTTTCTCTCGGTTAGCGATTTTTTTCGATCTCGGGGGTAATGTTTTAATTCAATTAGCGATCCTCGCTTCATCAGGGCGTATTATACTATGCTGCAATACTTTACTAGATCACACGCACACAAATACCCATACAAACGTTTTTACATCGCATTTTATGCCGTCGACTGAGCAAAACGTGTATGACGAGCTAACATTTTATTTTTTTTTTATTTAATCCTAAAAAGTTTCTGAAGTATTTACTCGATCGTGACTTATGTGAGAATCACGTGTTTAAATATCGAAAATTGTATATATATATATATAACCCGCGGCAGTATCTAACAAGATTAGAGGTCTTTTATACTCGTTGATGCATTTACCTCAAGCCGCGAACCTCGTGACTTTACGCGACCGTGACGCGAATTTTACTGGACGCATATACTTAAAAATGCATTCATATTATTTAAATGACGATTATTAACTCGTAATATGTGACTTACCTGCCATCCTTGAAGAAGCAAACTCCTGTCTACCGTCCTGAGCCACATAACGGCATCGCCGGCATGAAAATTCCGCAGTCTCGTGCACTTTCCGTGCAAATATACGCCGAGGCACTTGAGCAATTCCGAGGTCGATGCTTGAATCACAGTTTTCCTAGGCCCCGGCGGTAGGGGCTTCTGCACGAGCTTTTCGCATGTTGTATTATGGCTCGTATGATTGTTGTTCGATAACGGCGGTTTCGTCTGCATCAAATGCCAAGCATTATACTTATGCCGCATCCAAACATGGCGTTTTCACGTCATTTTCAATCGTTATATACATTTTTATTTGCATTACTTATTTCCAGAGAGAGAAAGAGAGAAAGAGATAATAAATACAACCACGAAACAATGGCGAGTGCACGCACAAAGACCGCAGAGAGATAAAAAAAAATGCATCATCGTTGATAACAACAATAACGTTACTATCCAAGTGAAAAACATCAAATCGAGATCTAAGCGAGTTTCGATAGTGCTTCGAGTACTGCTGTCAAGGTTGAAGCAAATGCTAATGACTTTCTTTGTTTTATTTGTTCTATTCATTTTCTTTTTTTTTTTTTTAGATCGAATCGTTATCACTATCACGCATATACTCTAGCTGCGATTGAAGAATATACAAATAGGATGATATGACGTTGTTTTTTTGTATTGTTACAATTAACCCGATTGATCTCTCAATGCTGAATGAACGAGATATCGTTTCGATGATTTCAAGTTTATAAATTAGACGCCGCAGCTTTGTACCAATCGATTCGCGCTCGATCGAACGACGTTTCATTTTCTCTCTGTCGTGGTCGTGCATATTACACACGTGTACAAAATTTACATACTATCGTTATCGTGTCGAAGGTACAACAGATGTGCGAGAAATCATACAGCATCGTGTAACGTCATAATTGTCGTAATAGGTCGTGACACACACGCACACACACACACACTGTCGAGGAATTTTCGAACGCTTCTATTCTCATTTGTTCGATTAAACTTTAATGTATAAAATAGAACGACGGAACAAAGTATTCCCGACATGAGCCTATAATAGAAAAGAAAAATACATATACACACATATGCATTAAATTGGTGACATTTTAAGGTAGAAGATTTATACACGTCGATCACGAGGTGTTTAAACATTTATAAAACAAGTATGTCAACGTCGAAATAGATCGAAGGATCAACACTTGTTCGAATAAACAAATGCTTTAGTATATTTTTTAAACAACGAACTTTTTTCATTGGTAACTTTACTTTTTATTTATAGCACACGTAGGCTCTACTTATTTTATCAAAATTTAACCACTAATGACCTTTATTTTTATTTTTCACTTGATATATCGATCGATAAATACTTTTATTATGATTATGTCACAAATTATTGAGACGCACTAATATAATAGACGAACTGAACGTAAAACCGAGATTACGGGGGAAAAAAAAACGAATGAGCGATATTTAGACAACAAACGAACGTCAAAACAATCGATTAATTATAGAATCATTTTGCTCGAAATAAGTTTTTCTTCTTATCTTGCTAAATTAAATAAAAATTCAATGCAACAATTTTTTTTCTGTTGATAACGAAAGAACTTTTTGATTTCTCAAAAATCAATGTCAATGAATCGTAGCCATATAGTTTATCTTCTATCACAGTTAGTCAACGCGAAGAAAAAAAAGGATCGATACTTTGAAACGTTAATTTTAAACAAAACGATTGACAGACGAAAAAAAATTGATTGTTGAAACGTCGAATAAGCATCACCCATCGTTATAGTATCGATACTAAACCTACGAGCGGTATATTTGTAACTGATACAAGTGTGGCTGTTTACGATTGATTTCCTGATTGAGCTTTGTCTTAGTATAGATATATTGAACGTTCTCCGTCTCTCTTTTTCTCTCTATCTATCTTTCTCTCTCTCTCTCTTTCCTCTCTCTGTCGACGGTTAACGACGTGTACACGTTGTTATAACGTCATGTGCTCATGTATATATATCATGAAATACTTCGTTCAGGCATATTAAATAGCATAATTATATATATAGATATGTATGTATATCAAGCGAGTGTCGAACGACCGCGCGATAAGAAAAAGAAAAAGAAAAAAAAAGAACGAGCCAAGACTCACCTGAGGCGTCTGTATGTTCTTGTTCTTATCGACGATTGGAATATTGTCGAGTGGTTGACGAAACGTGATGTTTTTGTTCTTGTTGTCGAGTTTTTTCTTGTTGTTATTAGCGGTGCTAAATCGTTTCCACGATAATGCGTTGATGAACAACGAGTGCTTCTTGAGATTCTTCTCGAGGGCATTTTTCTCCGATATGATGCGTGCGTTGTCGTTGTTGTTTATGTTAATATTGTTGTTTTGCAATGAATTGTTATTCGTCGGTGGATGATTGTTCGTTGTTGTTGTTGTTGTTGTGGTTGTTGTCGTCGTCGTTGGTGGGGCCGGTGCGACAGCGACGACGCTCTTGTTCTCACGATTCTTAGCGTTGTTTAGTTGTTCGTAATTGAAATTGTTCAGTGTAAAATCGGTTGCGTGCGGATGATGACCGGTCGGTGGATAACCCGTGCCGCGACGATCGCGCGGGCTGAATGACAAGACCGTGCCCATGTTGACAGTGTGATTGTTACCGGGCTCGCTTACTTGATGCTGCAACTGATGCTGGCTAAGGCTCGTTTTCAGAGGATGTATCTGACTTTGGCTATGGCTTTTGGTCAGCTGTGGTTGTTGTTGTTGTTGATCACGTTGCGGCTGCAAGTGATGGGATTGCTGATTTTTCGGTTGTTGAGAATTTTGAGGCGGAGGAGGGGGCGGTGGAGGCCGAGGTGGACTCGGCGTTGTTATTCGGGGTGGTGGCGGAGGTGTCCAAGGTATCGAGGCCTCCCTCGAGGGTCCCGTCAGCGGGGTTGCATCCCCTGGCTCTATGGCCTCCTCCACGACGGGACCCACAACTTCGCTCAGCCGACCTCCCAGCCTGCTGCCTTATTCCCTCAGGGCAATCGGATACCACACACTCTCTCTCTCTCTCGTTCTCCTCTCCTCACCACCCTCTCCTTACGCTGTCCTGCTTGCACCCACTTCGTCTGTTTCGTCTTTGCTTCTCCGTGAATTATTATACCGTCTCCAAACTGATAAAAACTGTTCTTTTTTTTTTTTTTTATCTTCTTGTACGCGTCTTATTCTTCTCGACCGCTAATAAAAACTGATGCCACTCACGCACCCTCTCACGGCCGAGGGAGCACCACGAGTATGGCGCTCGATCAATAACACACGGCTAAACGTTGACGCGTCAATTCCAAAGGCTCCTTCGTTTTTTTTCTTTCCTTCACCTTCGACGTGTGCTTGAGAATAAGACGCTTCCCTTTTATCTCAAGCCGCTATCGAGGGTGCACAAGTTAAGGGCCTCGCGACAACGAGAGGGATGAACCCGAGAGAGACCGGAGACAGAGCTTGTATGTGTGTGTTTTTTTTCTTCTTACGATGCAATCCTCCCCCCTCTCTCTCTCTCTCTCTCTCTCTCTTTCTCTCTCACTCGTGGATCTTGAGAGATTCACGAGATTCTGTGGGGTGTTCACGAGCCCCCGCAACCCTGAACACGAAAGCGCCCCCTCTAGAGGAAGATGGACGCGATGATGCTATGCCGCGCGCGGGATGTCGACCAACGGGCAAAATGGCGAACACGATCGATCTCTTTCGCGTATCTTCTACGAATTTACCCTTTTCCAGCAACTTTTTAAACGCACAGTTGTACTCGATGATCGACTCCAATCGGAGACACGACGAGATATATTTGCAGATAAATAAACAACAACAATAGACAAATTATTTCTATTGTTTTTCTTTTTTCTTTTTATTACATCACTCGGCTATTCCACCGAATCCAATATCCACGAGGTTGATCGCAGCAAGCAATCCGATACAGGGGGTGGATTGACTCGAGCGATGTTTCATACGCTGCCTTCAGGGCAAAGTTTTTTTTGTCGTACTATTTTTTCTACGATTTATTTATTTCTTTTTTTCTTTTATATTACGTTTGTTAATCAACAAACACTTTTATTTTAAAGCTTTCGTCCATTGGCTACTGATTCCTTGAGCAACGTTTTTTTTTAAAGAGACCTTTTACACGTCGATAAAAACAATTCACATTGGTTTGTTTATTCGAAAATCACGAATTATTTTTTTAATTAAAAATTTATAGTTTAGGTGCCTCGTGACAACGACGAGACACCCTCTGCCACCCTTTGGTTTTATTTTACTTTTTTATTTTCTTTTGTATATCTTCTTTGTAACGAAGCACCTCCGTATCAGCTTGGTGGTTCTTGAAGACACAAACTACCCTTACGATTCTGGTCGTTATCTCACTCACATTCTCCGTCACTCATTCTTTCACCCTCTCGCTCTTTCACTCTCTCTCTCTCTTTCTCTCTCTCTTTCTCTCTCCTGTCACACACCCCTTTCACACACTCGACCCTCGGTCGTATCCGTCTTGATGGATTTCTTCGTCTAGATTTTTCGTTTTTGAGCCAGGACGCGAGCAGGAGAGCTGCCAACTCTCGTCGCAACCTCGCTACCAGTGTGGTCGTCCTTACGGCATACCAGCCAAGACGTCCGATGTATACTATATATATTTATGGAATACCGAGTTTTGTACGCCCCATACAATTCCGTGCGCGCGCAATCGTTCGATAAACGCAAACGGCGGACGTCGATTGTCGGGGGTGGAAATGGTGGTGGTGGTTGTAGTGGCGCGACGTAGCGAGCGAGGGAGGGTGCCGAACAAGGAATAAGAGAGTTGGTGCGAGGGTGCACGCGAGAGAAAGTGATGTGAGCAAAAAAGAAATAAATAAATATATAGATTTTCATTCCATGCATGTATGAAATATATGAAATTAAAGTTGGGGGATGAAGAGTATGGAAGAATAGTAGCAAACGAAGAAATTGGCGGAAAAATTATTTGGGAAAGCAACTGCGGAGAGAGAAAGACTGATGAGAGCGAAACTATTTTCTTTAGGGGTCGTTGGAGCAAGTTGAAGAAAAAAATCAGTCGAGTAGTGGGAGGGGGCGAAAGCTCTTGCGGGGGTGAGAGCTTGAATGAAATAAAGGGGATAAGGATACGAAATACGAAGTGTTTAGGGCTTGCTAGACCTTCTATACATACACACACATACGTATGACCGCATGTCTGTGTGTGTGTGCACATAGGAACAACCCCTCGTCTCGTCTTTTTACGTCTCCCCTTTTGGCCGCCCCCTCTCGATCTTTCGCCATCGTTTTGGCATCGTCTCGACGCAATCCCCAGCTATGTCTCGCTACAACCGATGGCTCGACAAAGTGTTGCTTCATTTCCTTCTACAAAAATTCATCTGTATGCGGAGGGCGTCTGGAGACGGAATTTAAAAGACCGAGAAGTGCCTCAAAATCGCGAAAATTTGAATTTACATGAATACTTTTGTTTTATATGGATTAATGTAAATGCTGAATAGATCAGATTGACCATCAGCCTGATGTAGGACAAGGCATTTGCTTCAAACACCACATATTTAATCTCGGGCTTCTCCCAAGAGAAAAGCTTGAGAATACTGAATGACGTGCAGTTGAATGCTATTGTACATAATCGTCATTGTACAGTAATTCCATTCATGGTTGCCTAGAATAATAGAGAGCCGTGGCACGTGAACTTGCTCCATTTGGTCATTATACACTCGAGTATATTCTAGCAGAGAAATAAAGACACAAGAGAGAAAGAGAGAGAGATAGATATGATATGATGTGGATATGTACCTTGGTTATCCTTAAAGAGGTATCGTCGATGCGTACTAATCAAATGAGAGACTATTTAGCGCTTTTTTAAATGAGGATCAAATTAATAAAGGTATATTTTTATTTTTCAAGTATAAACCTCACATTTCAATGAATATTTGAGATATTCAATATTATTGAAAAGTTCATTCCAAATATATTTCTATAGATATGTAAAAAAAAATATACTTAACAAAATAATGTGTATGGATTTTCGAAAAAGTTCATATTTTCAGCGGATTAAGGAAAATAAAGCATTTCAACCCTTTTTCAACCCTTACTTCATCAAGTTGAGACCTAATATTCTGAGGGATGTTTTGACTCATTAAATCTATACAAAATTTCAGTCATTCATTCCGTGTTCATTTATATTACCCCATTTCTCAGACCAAATAGAAAAATTATAGAATGAACAAATGAATATGATCAGTAAAGGTAAGTAATAAAGATAAGTAAAGATGAAAGAAGAGAGGAGAAAGCTATGATAAATCCAAAATAATTAATTTTCACCACGAATTGGGAATCCCTAAAATAACGTGTGAGAAATCCTATCGATTCCACGCTTTTCAACGAGTGCTGAAGTAGGTACGGTGCGATTAAATCGGACGTGAGGCAACCCGAACAGGCGTTCAATAACTAGTAGTTATTACGCGAGTTCGTACTTCCTATGCTCGCTATATATATATATATATGTAAACGCGATCAAACGTATGTAGTTCCCAATGTGCGAAGCTTCAACGGAGATACGGTCTCACGGTAACATCGTGCCGGTCAAACGTCGACCGGGACATTTCCAAGTGGATCCGGTGAGTGGGGGGTTGCGACCACATAAACGACAGAACAAACAACTACTTTCGCGCGTGCAGATACGGTTCTGTTTGAACAAACTCGCGGTACCTCCATAATGTATACGCGATAATGATAGGCTATGGAATAGAATATGCTAATAATATCAACGATAAGAGAAACCATAAAAAACGAAAGCAAAAAGGAGTGATAATGTCGCGTTTTCTCTCTATATGGAATATATTCATTAATAAAATAGTTCAACAATTTATAAATAAAATTTAAATATTTCCTCGGTCACGTGTTTAAGCATCTCAACAACCGTTCAATCTAAACCTTTTTTTTTTCTCTTTCCAATATAACTATACGAACGAAGATACGACTTTTCTCGATTTACACAGGGGAGGGGGGTGGCATATTATGACCACCACCTTTGAAATACCCACTAATCGACTGAGAACGAGTTCCACAGTGGGTCTTCGCCTATCACGTGAATCGCACATGGACAAAATGCGTAGCAGACGATTTTTAAAACAATAGCGATATGATACAGGGCTTGGAGCACGATTCAAGGCGTTTACGTTTATTCATTTAATCTGTACATATATATTTTTTGAAAAATTTTAACAAAATATGCAAATAAAAGGACGTTTGAAATGATTTTTCGACTCTCGGCTCTCCACCCTTTGTTTAGGAGGAATTTACATCATCTGTAAGGTTGGAACACGTGGCTATGAATATCCCTATCGCCGACGACATAAAAGTGTTGATCCTAACAATGTTATTTATAGTCTTGCACATTTAATACGGGAATCTCAAGGTATGCACTAACCATCTATACATATATTTATATATGTATGTGCATGTATTGGTTATATAAATACATGTGTACGAACATACGATTGGATCGACGATATAAAAAAAAAAAAAGTTGACACAGTGTTATCGATGCGGCGATGAAAAGCATTGACGCTAAAAATATATGTATACGAGTGTGGTATATATACGTATATATAAACGTGTATATATATATATATGTATATGCTCGATTCTCATTCCGCTGGCATGAAACCACCGACCAGCCTTTTTATGCCACTTCGTCTTTATTTCTCTCTCGTGTGTGTGTGTGTGTGTGTCGAACGTAATATCGATTTGACCTCGATATGACAAAGCTCGCGACAAAGCATAGGCCAAGATACGACAATGTGTGCACATATTGTTTAACGGATTTTGCAATGTACGATGATTTTCCATTTAGTTCATTGCGTTATCACGAGAACGCGAGATGTTTAATACTCTCTCGAAGAGCAATTTAACGATTCTAAGGGTCGAAGGAGCGGGAAAAAAGAGCAGGCCGAGCTCGTAGAGCAAAGATTGTGCAGATCTCTCGAGGGAGAGCGTGCAGCCTCCACCCCACTCCTCCTCCTCCTCCTCCTCCTCCCCCCGGAAATTATACTTTCAATCTTTCACGAGAGCAGCAGCGTATCGTAGGAGCGTCATTGAAAATCGAACAAAGAAACGTCCTATACATATAGAATCCGAGATATTAAGCGATTTATTATCTAGACTGATGACGTTTTTTGTGCGCTCGCCCGCATTCGGAGATTGCGACAAAGATAGAATTTCGTTGAACGTTCGATTAATAACAAAATTCAAGGGGGTCTTTCACGCCCCTCTGATATTAGATTAAATCTCGAGGAAAAGGGAAATAGACGAGACTACGGTGATCCAATAAAACGTTGATTTTTTCGAAACTTTTTGGTACTCGCGATCGTCTTCATCATTTGGACACACGCGGAAAATATATTTTTTGTTGATTTTTTTTTTTCTAATCGCGAAATTTATATGTGTTTTCTACGATAATTCTACGTATCTACCTCCGAAGAAATGCTCCAGACAAACGTGTGGGGGCGATCCCGGGTGTTGGCGCGATATCGTCATAGCAACCCCTCGACGCAGAGGCTCGCTGCCGCGACATCAGCAATATTAACGTCAGCCTACCCCAATGGGGAAAAAAAGGCATCCCGAAAATTTGCTGCCTTGCAATTCTCCCCCCATCATTTTACTACCCATTTATACGAAAATTTCCTTCTTTAGTGTTCTAAGGTTCGATCTTCAAATTTTCAGCTCATAATTTTAAATTGTAATAAAAATAATTTTAAAAAAAACATGGATTGATATTGAATTTGAAAGCTCGAAGATTTATAGAAAAAATATACATAAAAAAATACGATAAATTTTTTTTTACAATGACAACATTCTATCCCTGCGCTCTTTTTCGGATGAAAGCGTTTCAAAGATGCAAGCAAAGAAGCGACGAGTCGGCAACCGCGACGAAGCACAGGGGAAAATGAAGAAAAATACGAGGAGTCTCGAGCGGAAATGGAACGGAAGGGGAAAAAGGGGCTACAGAGAAGAGGCTAGAGGAAATGAGTATCAAGATCTGCCCAGCGAACCGAAAGATTGTACTTTCCGGAAATTATATCCGGTAAGTGGTGGAGCCGAATTGCATGTGAATTCCGCATCAAATATATATATTATCTATATAGGATAAATATGAACGAAGAGATGAAATAAACGTCAGAGACGTTCCGCCTGCCTTCTCGAACATTCAGATTTCTCCAGGTCGACTGTAGTGAAGCTCGTAATCGAGAAACAAAAATTCTGAGACATGTTCGTCGCGCGGTTCGCGTGCTTTCTGGTCATCGTGAACCAAATAATTTTTTCGCACCCTTGCAACGCTCAAGATTCCGTTAGTGTGACATTTCCATCGATTCGTGAAAATCGAACTGTTCCGAACGAGCTGCAGCAGCAGCAGCAGCTGCCGCAATTCGCGGTCATCACCAAGAAAAACGACTGGTGGCCTCCAGTCGCTCCTGCGCCAATCGAACAGCCAATTACGCAGCCCAATATCTATCAATACTCACCGTGGTTACAACATCAATCACCGATACCCGCGAATTACTATATGTCCGGTAATATAGAGGCTACAAAATTATCTTAGCAACGTAATATTTTGGAGTTTCGAATTCTAAAAACAATATTTATTTCTAATTTTTCAATTATAAGACAGAAATTATTTATAGATTTCTTTATTTATGATTTCTTTTGAATTTTGATACATAAAAAAATTAATAAATAATAAGAAAAAT